>JACEIK010000680.1:264347-352415 GCA_018107945.1 Datura stramonium
CATCCCATCTACCCTTGAAATTGATCAGCAAGCCCTCAACATATCTTCCAGAGTCTAAATGGTCCACTCAGCTTGGCCATTTGTCTGGGAATGGAAACCTGTACTGAATTTAACTTGGGTACCAAGTCCTTTCTGAAATGACTTCAAGAAGTGTTAGGTGAACTGAGTTCTCCTATCTAAAATGATGGACAAAGGGACTCCATGTAGTATGACTTACTCTCGAATGTATAGTCTAGCATAATCCTCTGCTGAATCTGTGGTCTTAACTGGTAGGAAATGTGCTACTTAGTCATCCGGTCTACAACCACCCAAATCAAGTCATGCTATTGGCGCGTAAAAGGTAGACCTTTAATAAAATCCATGTTTACTTCTTCTCACTTCCAAGTAGGGATGCTGATATCCTGAGTCAAACCCTCAGGTCTCTAATATCCAACTTTGACTTGTTGGAAGTTTAGACACTTAGCCACAAATTCTGCAATATCCTTCTTTATACCATTCCACTGATAGACTTCCCATAAATCATGATAAATCTTGGTGGCACCTAGGTGGATAGAGTGTCTGGAGCTATGAGCTTCTATTTGTATCTGTTGCCTCAAATTATCTAATCTCGAACACATAATCTTCCTTGGTAATGAAGAACAACATCTCCCCCTTTGGAGAATTCTTCAACCTCATTTCGAAGGACCGATTCCTTCAGCATAAGTAGGATTAAGTCATCAACTTGCCTTGACTTAACCTCCACCACAAAAGAGGACTCTGCTCCATTTTGTACTATGATTCCACCCTCTTCTGAATCTATCAACCAGACTCCAAACCGGGCTAGCCTGTGAACATCTTTTGTCAGCTCCATCTTATCATCCTCCACATGAGTAACACTCCCCTTAGACAACCTGCTGAGAGCATCAACCACTACATTGGCTTTCTCGGGTGATACAACTTGCTCATATAATAATATTTCAACAATTCTAACCATCTCCTCCAATGAAGATTCAAATTCTTTTGACTGAACATAGATTGTAGGCTTTTGTGGTCAGTGAACACATCTAAGTGAACACCATGACGATAGTGCCTCCAAATTTTTAAGGCAAATACTACCACCGACAGCTCGAGATCATGAGCCGAATAGTTCCTTTCATGAATTTTGAGTTGTCTGGAGCCATATACTATAACTCTGCCATGTTACATTAGAACACACCCAAGGCCAATTCTGGAGGCATCACAATAGATTAAAATCCATCCGAACCTTTTGACGGGGTCAAGACTGGAGTGTAATGAGCCGAATTTTTAACTCCTGGAAACTCTTCTCACATGCATCAGACCACTAAAACTTCACTTTCTTTTGGGTTAGTCTTGTCAAAGGAGAGGCAATGGAGGAGAATCCTTCTATGAACCATTTGCTGTAGAGGTCTAGGAGAAACTCCTGATGTCTGATGAGTTGGTAATTTACCAACTCAATAGACATTTAAACATGAGCTTTTGCTTTGTTTTCAAGTCATTTGAAAGGATTTTATGCACTTTATCTTTATTTTTTAAATCATTTAACTTAAGGAGAGAAGGCAAAGAATTGGACAAAAGCATGGAATTAAAGATGAGGAGCAGAGCTCAATAGGATGGGATCGGCGCTCACCGAATAGAACTGATGAAACACCAACTAAAACACAGAAGCATACTAGATATAAGTGGAAGATGCACCAGAGGAACACAGGTCTGCACTTGCGAACCTCCGTTGCTAGCACCAATCAAATACCTAAAGTCACTGGTCCCACCTGCAGCAAAGCGGTTTTCTGCGGATGGGCATCGGTGGAACGCTTGTCACTCGCAAGTGAGACTGCCGGCAAGAAGGGCAAAATCATCTAGCATGGGATTTTAGATGCATTTTTAAGCTATTTCTGTACATTCTCTATAAAGTACCGTATAATGCATTCCAGATTTGTAGAGAGTTGTAAGTAGAGAATAGTGAATAGCTTTTTCTTCTTCTTCTTCTTCAAGGTAAAAAAACCTTCATTAAAGAAAAGTGTGAGCTTGAGATTAACTCTTGATGATGAATGTTATGATTTTAATTGTTAATATAATTTTGTATTCCTCATTAATGAGTAGCTAAATCTCCTTACTAGGGGTGTGTAATACACCAAAGGTTCCTAAGACTGGACTCGGGATTTGAAATATGATCGGCAGAAAATGTTGAAAAAATGACTCAAAATGACTCATTGTATGAGTCGTGGGAAGGAGTAAGGAATCATGGTATCACTCGTGGTTAGAATCTGTAGCAAGAGGCCTTCCAGTAAAGAGTCAAGATACGACTCGTGGGAACATGTCACGAGTCATATGATGAGCGATGGTCAGTAGTTGATGTGTTGTGAGTTTACAACACTTTCGATGCTTAAAACGAAGAAAATAGCATGGACTTAGGTGTGTTTATATTTATATAAGGTACTTTTTCTTTGATTATAGGACAAATAGGTATTGGAGAAATATTGTGCAAAAGGTAGCCTGAAAGTGCAGAAAATGTGTTAAAGTCATAGTCTCAACACGAGCCGTAGGATGATGTTACGAGCCGTACTGAAGACCGTGAGAATTTCAGATGGCTGAGTTGTGAAGAGTGCAACCTACGAATCTCAGTACGAGTCGTACAACAATGGTACGAGCCATACCACTGAGTCGTGGAAAGATTAAGAAGAATTGCACAAGAGGCTGACTCCTGACACGGATAGACAGTATGAGTCGTGGCGGCAAGGTACCTGTCATA
Source organism: Datura stramonium (assembly GCA_018107945.1). Taxonomy (NCBI): domain Eukaryota; kingdom Viridiplantae; phylum Streptophyta; class Magnoliopsida; order Solanales; family Solanaceae; genus Datura; species Datura stramonium. The sequence continues at coordinate 267,094 of JACEIK010000680.1, forward strand.
CCATCACACTTGTGAAAAACATAAGAAAAATTAAGAATTCTCAAAGTCAAGCTACGGAAGAACAATACGACTCATAGGAAATGTGTACGAGTCGTATCAAGGCCCAAAACATTGCCAAATTTCAACAAGCTAAGGACATACTGATAGCAGGTATGACCCGTACAATCCTACTACAGGTCGTAGGATCTGTTGTGGCTCAAACGACACCAATTATGGAAATTTACCCTATTCGCTTAGGAAATGGATTCTTATATCTATATAAATACTTTTTATGTTTCATTTTAAGTAGAAGACGTTAGAATACGTTAGATGATGTTACAAGACGTTAGAGAACATCGAGACAACATAGAATTTATTTGATTGCCTTGTGACCAACCTTTTCTTGATTTCTTCTTGATCTTTGTGAATTGTTCTTGAGTTATTTCAGATAGAATCAAAGAAGTTTTTCTCTCATCTAAAATTGTAAGTATTGGTTTATATGTTTAATTATGAGTGAATATCAGAACCTTGCAACTATGAGAGGCTAAAACCTCCATAGCTAGGGTTATGGGAACCATGTTAGATTAATGAGTTAGGGTTGCACAAAAGTTATTCAAAACCAATGCAAAACGCTTGTATTGTATTCTCTTCATACTTAAATGATTCTTAATGGTGTACAACGTTAGGACTTGCCCGAATTCTTTACTTCCTTGAGCCTAGACAGGTAGAGATTAGGAAGATAGAATTACAACAAACCCTTAATCTTGATGATCATTGTACTAACTTGAGTTGTGCTCGCAGGCGAGTTAAATTTTGAACTTATTGATAATGGATAGTTTGAAATCGCTCATGAGACCTAACCTGGTGATTGATTATAGTCATCCAATAGGGGCGAACCAGTCATTTGGATGAACCCTAGTTATTAGTTCTACAAGTAAGCATTGGTATTGATCACGTGTGTATACCCGAAATAGTTGTGAACCCATGGGGAACACAAACCCTAGTTAGTCTTAACTCTTGATTTTACATCACAATTTCAATCATTATTTTAATTATGATTTTTCTTAAACCCCCCAAATTGGAGTAACTAACCAACTAGTTCACTTACCGGCATTAGTCTATATCTTCCATTTTCCTTGTGGGTTCAACCCCAACCTCTTTGTTGGGTTCTTTATTGACAATGTCCTCATCATACTTCAGCAGGAGGTGTGGTTTTAGCATTATCAAAAAGTGGTTCCCTTTCCAGGAAATACATCTAAGACTAGATTAATTGCTTGTATTTGACTGTTGGTAGTTAATTCCTTAATTACGTTTTCTCTTTTCGTTTATACCCACAGGTTGTTTTCCAGTGGATGCCAAGAACTCAGAGTAGTGGAACTCCCCTGATTCCGTTGAACCCCGAAATTGAATGAAAACTACGCTGAATGGAAAACCAGGAGCAGAGAGATGCACGTATAGTTGAAGAAGCTAGGAAAGCTGAGCTAGCTCAGCAAGCTGCACTTCAGGATACAGAAGATGATAGAGAAGAGGTTGTTAATACCGGATGACATGGGTTGGGCAACAGAGTTCATATAGTTTCCCCTCAATTCTTCAATGATGAGGACCCAGACATTGATGAAGTTGGGTCTACTGGAGAAATTGTACCACCACCACCTGCCTGCTGGGGCCAAATTTGACATCACAAGCACCATGATTCAACTGTTAAACATGAAAGAGGTGTTCAGTGGTCATGCAGTGGATGAAGCCAACCTGCACCTGATAAAATTCATTGGAATATGCAAGGTGTATAGATTGCCTGGAGTTAGCCAAGATTTCATCAGTCTCAGACTATTCCCCTTTTCTCTGTCAGGGGAAGCCATATTATGGTTATTGGAGTTGCCCAACGACTCCATATCCAACTGGAGGGAACTCAAGCAAGCCATCTTGGAGAGATTCTTTCCCCCCTCCAAAATGTTGCAACCAAATGGCTGTTTGTTTGAAATTTTTTATAGGTCTTCAAACAATAGCACAAAAGTTGTGGCAGACACGGTAGTAGGAGGAGCATTGTCACGACCCGAACATAGGCCCAGATTGAGACATGGGACAAGGAGCCACGAGAGACTCAAAATCAACCCATGGCATGAACATTCAACTAAGTAAATCAATGAGAACAGAAGATTCAACACACATATTATAGCGAAAGTCTAAACATGGCATAAGATCTGAAATACATCACATGCGATTAAAGATGAATATAAACTATGTCCGAGAAAGCCGCTATCACTGGTTAGTTGATTGGACAAGACCCCAACTAATTCTCTAAAACTAAAACTTAAATACACCAACATGTCTGAATAAAAGAGAGGCCCTCGATAAATGAGGATTCACAAACGAGACTAATGCTACTCCAGAAGCTAGCCATGGTCAAGGCTGAATTTGAGCACTGGAGCATATATCATGAAATGATACAGTATAGAGTATGCGGTCAGTACATGGAATACACAAAGTATGCAAGATAAGTAAAATGGACGTTTGAAATACATAAAAGTTCATAAGAGTAGCACAACATGATCATAACATAAATATCATAATGTAACATAAGGCTCAAGGTGTCGAAACATTCGTAAATCATTCATAATCATACTCTCGAGAGAAAAGCTTAGTAAACATGACTTGAGCCAAAGTATATAATCATAATCATACATAAATCATGACGAATAGTGGGAGATTCTTATAACCGACATACCCCATATGAGCACACATGGAGCCCAACCTTTAAGCCCCTAGTAAAGAGGGTGTTCGTACCTTGCCAAGGGTTGAACCATGAAAGGTATGATATCACTCATGAAAGGCCCATTTGGGGAAAAAAGGGATAGTCTAAAGAGAGGTCCCATCATGTCCTACAGTGTCACGTAGTTAAGAGATTCGGGGCAAAACCTAGGACCTGAACCTACTCAGTGTTATATACTACTTCCAAAACATATATATAGTGGTCATAGGATAATATACCTGAAATTCATGGGCTAGTTAAATCATGATAACGATAAGCATTCTTGTAAGTACATGAACTACCCACGAAGATAAGGCTCGTAAGTCAGCCATAATGATAAATCGTAAATCATGAGGTTCATGCATACTTGTAAAAAATGTATATAGTTAGTAACCGAAATTTCATAATGAGCATTTGAGTAAATCCATTTCAAAAATCATAAATCATGATGCGTTAAAGAACATCAAAATCAAGGTAACATCATAACTCAATTTATCATGGAACATCCATGATTAGGCCTAATTTGATAGAAATTTAAATAAATAAAATTAATAATCAAATTAGTTGTAAAATCTGCCCATAATTCGTAAATTATGATGTAAAACATGAGAAGTAGTAACCCATAGATAGATCATTAGGATTTTATAAGATTTAGGATAAAACCCCATAAGATTTTCAAATAAAATTTCATGAATTAGGAGAGATTGCGCATGGGTGGGAACAAATTCACCCATTCATAACTGTACATACCTGAGAGACATGGATTCTATCACTTCCTTACTTGCCCAAGAGGAATTGAAGAACACTTGATGAAGAACCTTGGGGTTTTATGCTTGATCACCCTCTACACTCTAGAATTTTTCATGCATCGGTTTTGAATAGGTTGAATGACTTAACATATCTTAATACACCCTGAAAATAAATTAAAATGACGTAGTATAGGACCGTAGGGCTTAGGAATTAAGATAATACCATTAATAAATTTGTTGCTAAAATCTGACTACCAGTTCCAACAAGGTACTGGACGAGTCATCGTCACAGGAGACGAGTGGTGGCATGTTGTTGTCGTGTGCACTGTCCACTTTCCTCCACAGGTCCCCATGAGGGACCTAACGAATCGTGGTTGGTGACCATGACTCGGGGTCACCTCTCGTGGCTGCCACTATCCAAAATCTCACTGACCCTTGACTAATCTTGACCATGGCTGAATCAACAGTGGTCATGCTCGTGGTGTCTTCTCATAAAAAAGTTTCAGAACTTAAGGCCAACCCCTCACCATGAGTCACCTAATGACTTGTGGTCACCCCCACGGGTCACAGAACGACTCGTTCTATGACCCGATGCAGATTTTTTAGTTTTTCTCCGTTTTAACTCCTGGGTCTAATCTTAGGGCTTCCGGGGCATTACAATATCTCCCCCTTGGGAACATTCATCATCGAATGTTGAAAAGCATATATAAAAGTAGAGAAATGCAGTCATCATATTAAAATACTGATCATTTATGCTGAAAACTGACGGAATGACTACCTCCGAATTGAACTACATGGATGAACTGAATTCACGATTCATACATACATACCTTGAAATTAAAGAAACTTGGGCACATGAACTGAACATGAAAACTAAATAGAGTACTAGGGAAAAACTGATACCTCAAACTGAAACTAAGCCAGAAGGGAAAAGGTGTGGGTATCTAGCCATCATATCCACTTCGGCTTCCCACGTAGCTCCTTTAACATGATGATTCCTCTATAATACCTTAACTGAAGCTACCTCCTTATTCCTTAGCCTCCAAACCTGAAGATCTAATATTTTCGCTGGAATCTCCTCGTAGCTAAGGCTGTCTTTCACACTGACACTATCCACCAGAACAACTAGAGCTGGATCACCCAAGCACTTCTGTAAGAGCGATACACGGAAAACAGGATGAACAGAAGCTAATTCTGAGGGAAACTCCAAATCTTATGCCACCTTGTCAACCCGTTTCACAATCTGGTAGGAGCCAACTTAATGAGGGCTGAGTTTTTCTTTCTTTTCAAACCTCATCACTCACTTCATGGGAGACACCTTCAGAAAAATCCAATCATCCACTTCGAACTTGAACTCTCTTCTTCTCACATCGGCATAGCACTTTTGGCGACTTTGAGCTATTTTCAACCTATCCCGAATGTGATAAACCTTCTCCATAGCCTCATGTACTGAATCTAGTCCTCTCATTGCAGCACCAACTTCAAACCAGCCAATAGGTGATCTACATCTCCGCCCATAAAGAGCCTCGAACGGAGCCATCTGAATGTTGGAATGGTAGTTGTTATTATATGCAAACTCGATAAGAGGAAAATGATCATCCCAACACCCTTTGAAGTCAATCAGACATGCCCTTACCATGTCTTCGAGAGTCTCAATTTTCCTCTCTGCTTGACCATCCGTTTAAGGGTGAAATGTTGTGCTGAGCATAACCTGAGTACCAAGTCCCTTTTGAAATGACCTCCAAAACTAAGAGGTAAATTGGGTACCTCTATCTAATATGATAGAAAAGGGAACTCCATGCAACCGAACCAACTCCCAAATGTATAGTTTGGCATAATCCTCTACGGAATCAGTGGTTTTGATCGGTAGAAAATGAGCGGCCTTGGTCAACCTGTCTATAATTACCCAAATGGACTTATATTGCCTATGAGTGTGGGGATAACATGTTATGAAGTCCATATTGATTTCTTCCCACTTCCAAGTAGGAATTCTAATATCTTAGACCACACCTCCGGGTCTTTGGTGCTCCACCTTCACCTGCTGACATATTGGACATTTAGCCACAAATTCTTCTATGTCCTTCTTCATGTCATTCAACTAGTAGACTTATTGTAGGTCACGGTACATCTTGGTTCACTTGGATGGATTGAATACCCGGAACCGTGAGCCTCCTGCAACATCTGATTTCTCAAATCATCAACATTTGGGACACACGAGTGACCCTGGTAATGAAGCACACCATCTCCCCTTTTGGAGAATACCTCCACCTTTTGATTCTGAACGGTTTCCTTTAACTTTTCAAAAATGGGATCCTCGTCTTGTATAGCTTTTACATCAGCCACCAATGACAATTTTGATCCATTTTGAACTATCAATCGGCCATCAGTCGAGTCTACCAAACGAACTCCCAACCGTGTAAGTCTATGTATATCCTTCACTAGCTCCATCTTTCCCTCATCTACATGGGACACACTTTCCATAGAGAGTCTACTAAGTGCATCTGCCACTATATTGGCCTTTCCCGGATGGTAAAGGACACTCGTGTCATAATCCTTAAGTTGCTCCAACCACCTCCTTTGTTGAAGATTAAGATCCTTCTAGGTAAACAATATTGTAAACTCTTATGGTCCGTAAACACATCCACGTGGACCCCTTACAAGTAGTGTCTCCATATTTTCAAGGAAAATACCACCGCAGCCAATTCAAGATCATGAGTCGGGTAGATCTTTTCATGCACTTTTAGCTGTTTAGAAGCGTAAACTATAACTTTTCCGTGCTGCATCAATACACACCCAAGTCCGATCATTGAAGAATCACAATACACCATGAACACATCGGTACCTTTGGGTAGGGTCAACACTAGTTCTGAGGTGTGTCCAGCCTTCACCTCTTGGAAGCTCTTCTCACAAGCCTCTAACCATTGGAACTTTACCTTTTTCTAGATCGGTTTAGTCAATGGTGCTGCAATAGATGAAAATCCCTCAACAAACCTCCGATAGTAGCCAACTAAGTCCAGGAAACTCCTGATATCTGAAGGGTTCACCAGTCTGGGCCAGTTCTTCACCACCTCTATCTTCTGCGAGTCTACTTGCACACCCTCCTTAGACACCACATGACCTAAGAACACCATGAAATATAACCAAAAATCACATTTGCTAAATTTTTCATACAATTAATGATACTTCAAAGTCTGCAACACCACCCTCAAATGAGCGGCATGCTCTTCCTCGCTCCGAGAATATATAAGGATATCATCAATGAACACGATCAAGAACATGTCTAGATATGGCTTGAACACCCTGTTCATCAGGTCCATAAAAGCTGTAGGAACATTTTTTTAGTTCAAAATACATAACAACAAACTCATAGTGATCGTACCGAGTTCTGAAGGCTATTTTCGGAATGTCACTCTCCCAAACCCTGAGCTGATGGTACCCGGATCTGAGGTCTATCTTTGAAAAGCACTTGGAACCCTGAAACTGGTCAAACAAGTTATCAATCCTGAGGAGAGGATACTTGTTCTTGATGGTGGCTTTGTTCAATTGCCAATAGTCAATGCACATCCGAAGGGAACCATCCTTCTTTTGGACAAATAGAACTGGTGCACCCCATAGAGACTTGCTAGCTCTGATGAAACCCTTATCTAGTAGGTCTTTCAACACTTTTAGCTCAGCTGGAGTCAATCTATAAGGAGGAATAGATATAGTCTTCATGTCGGGTAGGAGGTCAATACCAAAATCGATTTCCCTCTCGGGAGGAATACCCAATAGATAATCTGGGAACACTTCTTGATACTCACACACCACTGGAACTGACTGGATAGTCGGGGTCCTGAACGTAGCATTCTTAACCCAAACTAAGTGGTACACACAACCTTTGGAAATCATTTTTATGGCCTTAATATAGGAAATGAAACGACCTACAAGCACATTCGAACTACCCTTCCATTCTAAGACTGGCTCGCCCGAAAATCTGAATTCTACCGCACAGTCTACAATTAACGGAGGCATAACATTAAAATAGTGAATCCATGTCGAGGATAACATCGAAATCAGTCATGGCTAGCTCTACCAAATCTGTTGAGGTGACTTGCTGAAGTAGTGTGACCGGGAAACTCCTATACACCCGTCTATCTACAACTGAATCACCCACTGGGGCAAAGACTGATAAGGGTTCTGACAAGAACTTGAGATTGACTCCGAAACTACTAGTCACGTAAGGTGTCACAAAAGACAAGGTATCCCCTAGATATAACAAATCATAAACATCAAGGTGAAAAACTCATAACATACCAGTAACCACATCAGGGGAAGTCTCCTTCTCCTGATGGGATGCAAGGGCATAAAATCTATTTTGACACTGACTGCTAGTTGAACTAGTCGAAGCACCCTTTTAAGACGGACGTGCTACTGGAGATTCTGAACTAGTGGCTGGTATATGGGCTTCACCAGTCCCTATTCTGGCGAAAGGGCAATACCTGAGTCTATTTCCAGGTTTGCCACACCCGAAACAAGCCTCTGAGCCAACTAAATACCTCCCTAGGTGATTCTTTCCACACTTCCAAAAGGCTGGAAAGGTGCTCTCTATCTGCATGCTACCCTGGCCCCTCAAATTTGAGGCCCTGCTCCTCCGATCAATGCGTGGTCTAGATGGTGCACTAGCTGATGATAGTTCTAGAGCAAAAGACCTGTGATGAGACTGCTAGCGATGTCTGCCCTTAGATCTAGGCTGAGACATCCCATAAATGTATGTCCCAGCCCTCTTGTCATCTCTCTCCCTCTGATACACCACTTCCATCTACTGGGCGTGTAAAACTATGGTGGGAAAATCCATGTCCTGATGCAGCATGGCAGTCCTACAATCCTTATCTAAGTAGTCCGCCACTCCATGTACAAATCTGCTCACCCGAGCTCTTTAATCTACCACTAACTCTGGAACATACTTGGATTAATAGGTGAAATCAAAAGATAACTCTTGAACAGACATGTTACCCATCTTCAGATTCAAACACTTGACCACTTTCAGTTCCCTCATCTCACGAAGGAAGAACCAATCTGGAAAAGCGGCATGAAACTTATCCCAGCTGATAGGTCTTGCTCCCACTACCCTACTATCTTTCCACTCTTTTAACTAGATATGCGCAACGCCTTTCAGCGGATAAGAGGTCAAGTCAATGCACTCTCCATTTTTCACCCCAATGACCTGGGTGATCTTTAGAATCTCATCAACAAACTCATGTGGGTTCTTGTCTTCTTTTGACCCAAGGAACTTTGGTGGGGTCATCCTCAAAAAATCTCTAACCTGAGACTCCATCACATTCCCGTTCTAAGGGAGATGCACTACTGCCTGTTTATTGACCTCGGCGGTCAAGGCTTGTGCTAGCATCTGTATGGCTGCCCTGAATTCAGCGTGGGCAGCCGTCTCTAGTACATGCTCCCCATGGGCTGGTGGGGCCGATGGTGCCCCTCTCCGTTGCCGTTCTCGTGGCCATTTCTGTTTCTCCTTCCATTCACTTGATGTGGAGGCATGATTCTACAAACACGTACAACACGAGCTAGAAGAATGGATAGGCATTTCATCGCACAACATGAGACCATAAAAGAAGGGAACATTTCCTAAATGTTTCATAGCCTCTTTGTAATAAGTGTGGCGTGCTTCACACTCATGAAAAAGACTCTACTTAACGCAGCTTTCGAACACCCAAGGACACTTCAAAATGTATGGCTCTGATACCAAGTTTGTCATAACCCAAACATTGGCCCGGATCGAGACACGACACAACGGGCCTCAAGAGACTCCAAGTCGACCCATGGAATGAACGTTCAACTAACGCAATCAATAACAAAGAAGATTCGATACACATAATATAGAGGAAGTCTAAACATGGCATAAGATATAAAATACAACACATGCGTTCAATGCTGAATATAAATTATGTCCAAGAAAGCCTCTATCATTGATGAGTTGATAGGACAAGACCCCAACTAACTCTCTAAAAATGAAAATGAAATACACCAACATGTCTGATTAAAATAGGGGCCCTAGATAAATGAGGACTCATAAATAAACATTGATGGTACTTCCAAAGTTTGCTAGGGTGGAGGAAAAATCTGAGCACCAGAGCCTGTATCATGAAACGATACAGTATAGAGTATCCGTTCAGTATGTGGAATGTACCGAGTATGCAAGGTAAGTAAAATAGACGTTTGAAATACATAAAAGTTCATAAGAGTAGGACAACATGATCATAACATAAATATCATAATGTAACATAAGGCTCAAGGTGTCGAAACCTTCGCAAATCATTCATAATCATACTCTCGAGATAAAATCTTAGTAAACATGACTTGAGCTAAAGTATATAATCATAATCATACATAAACCATAAGGAAAAGTGGGAGATTCTTATAAACGACATACCCTATATGAGCACACATGGAGCCCGACCTGCAAACCACTAGTCGAGAGGGTGTTCATACCTTGCCTAGGGTAGAACTATGAAAGACATGATATCACTCACGAAAGGCCCATTTGGGGAAAAAAGGGACAGTCTTAAGGGAGGTCCCATCATGACCTATGGTGGCATGTAATTCGGATATTCGGGGCAAAACCTGGGCTCCAAACTTACTTGGTGTTAAATACTACTCCCAAAACATATATATAGTGCTCATAGAATAATATACATAAAATTCATAGGCTAGTTAAATTAAGATAACCGTAAGCATGCTTATAAGTATGTGAACTAGCCACAAGGATAAGGCCCGTGAGTCGGCCATAATCACAAATTGTAAATCATGAGGTTCATGCATTCTTGTAAAACACGTATATACCTAGTAACCGAAATTTTATAATGAGCATTTGAGTAAATCCATATCAAAAATCACAAATCATGATGGGTTAAAGAACATCAAAATCAAGGTAACATCATAACTCAATTTATCATAGAACATTCATGATTGGGCATAATTTGATAGAAATTTATATCAATAAAATTTATAATCGAATTAGTTGTAAAATCTGTCCATGATTCGTAAATTATGACATAAAACATGAGAAGTAGTAACCCATAGATAGATCATTAGGATTTAATAAGATTTAGGATAAAAACCCCATAAGATTTTCAAATAAAATTTCATGAATTAGGAGAGTTTGGGCATGGGTGTGAACAAACTTACCAATTCATAACCCTACATACCTGAGAGACTTGGATTCTATCACTTCCGTACTTTCCCAAGAGGAATTGAATAACACTTAATGAAGAACCTTTGGGTTTTATGCTTGATCACCCTGTACACTCTTGAATTTTTCATGCATGGGTTTTGAATAAGTTAGAATGACTTAACCTATCTAATACAACTGAAAATAACTTAAAATGACATAGTATTCGACCCTAGGGCTTAGGAATGACGATAATACCCTTAATAAATTCGCTAATAAAATCTGACTGCCAGTCCCAAGGATGGATTGGATGAGTCATCGTCACAGGAAACAAGTCGTGGCATGTTGTCGTCTTGTGCACTATCCATTTACTTCCACAGGTCCCTACGAGGTACCTAACGAATCATTGTTGGTGACCATGAATCGTGGTCACCTCTCGTGGCCTCCACTATCCAGAATCTCACTGACCCTTGACTGATCTTGACCACGGCTGACTTTATGAGTCGTGGGCTCTGACCACGACTCATGGTCATGCCTATGGTGTCTTCCAATCACAAAATTTCATAACTTAAGGACAACCCCTCACCACGAGTCACCTAACGACCCGTGGTCACCTCCACGGGTCATAGAATGACTCGTTCTGTGACCTGATGTAGAATTTCCAAGTTTTCTCTATTTTAACTCCCATGTCTGATCTTAGGGATTTTGGGGAATTACAAGCATTGATGAGTCACACCTTGGAGAAAGCTGCTACTTTCCTTGACAGGGTGTCCAAAACAAATAGGGCATGATATACCAGGGAGGTAAATGCAGCGGCTGGTACATATGTTGTTGGTTTGACTGCAGACAACCATAGGAAGGAAGAAGAATATGACTAGGAGTTGGATCATAAGCGCACATCATTGGATTTGCTTAGAAAGAATATTATGGGAGCGGGATCCAAAAAGGTAAATGCAGTGGGGACATAAGGACTGGAGCCGGGGGCAGATCACTCTGATTCCGAGGAGGAGGCAAATTTCCTGGTTAGCCAGGTGGAATGTTTATGAGCCAATGCCCAACCGTCTGGACAAGACAATTGGCACCAAGGTTTTGGAAACCAAGGTCGGAACCAATACAGATATAACTACAACTGAAATGGGTACAGAGACAAGAGTCGAGGTCATGAGCGTTCAAAGGAGAATGGAGAAGGAATGACGGCTATTGCAAAGACCGAGCTAGAATATATATGCCTCCCAATGCATGAGAGGCAGAGGCTGGGCAGTCAAAGCTAGAGAGCATGATGGTCGAGATGCTGAAAAATGTGAGGTCTAGTGATGATCAATTGAAGGAAATTTGTGGTTATATATCAAGCATGGGTCAGAGAGTGGAATCTCATGACAGCCATAAAGCAGATTGAATAGTAGCTTGGGCGAATATCAGCATCACTGAAACCTAGAAAAAAGGGTAAACTACCTAGAAAACTATCCAGAACCCAAAGAATGATGGCCACTGCATGGCGGTGATGACTAAAAGTGGTAAGACCACAGGTTACCCCCCTTTTCTGGTTGTAGTTGAATGGAAAAAAGAGAGTATAACTGAGGAGAATGAGAAGAGTGCTGAGATGGAGGGCGCTGAGAATGCTAAGTTTCCAGAGGCCCCAATAGGTGAGAAAGAACATGACATTGATCAAGGAGAAACTCAAATGTACAATGCTGTCCCCCGACCACCGCTACCGTTCCCCCAAAGAATGAAGAAAAAGGCATAAAATGGTAAGTTCCGAAAATTCCTGTCAATGCTAAAATAATTATCTGTGAACATACCATTGGTTAAGGCATTGGAATAAATGTCGGGATATGCTAAGTTCATGAAGGACTTGGTGACAAAGAAGTGGTTCATAAGATATGAGCCGGTAGATAATGTACATCACTATAGTGCCATAGCTACACGGGTCCTGGCTCAAAAGAAGGAAGATCCGAGTGCTTTCACTATAGCTTGCACCATTGGCAATGTCAAGTTTCCAAGGGCACTTTTTGATCTGGGAGCGAGCATCAACCTGATGCCCTTGGAAGTGTTCAAGCAATTAGGCTTAGAAGCCCCCACATGAATTACTATGTGTCTACTGATGGCCGACAAAACTGTGCAAAAGCCAGTGGGGATCCTGTTCAATGTGCTTGTTAAGGTAGACAGATTAATATTCCCAGCAGACTTCGTGATTTTGGATTGCGAGGTTGATTATGAGGTCCCCATCATTTTGGGGCGACCAGTCCTTGCAACTGGGAGGGCCTTAGTAGATGTGGAGGCGGGCCAATTGAAGTTCAAACTGAACAAAGAATAGGTCACCTTCAACATCTGTCGGTCAATGAAGTAATTGAAGGAATTTAGTGTAGTCTCAGTAGCAGAGGGTGAATCTGAGTCATTTGACAAATTCTGAGTAGTCAAAAGACTTACATCATGTCGCGACGTTAAATTAGGCGCTTCTTGGGAGGCAACCCAAGTGGTGGCTTGGTGAATTCTGAGTAAATAGGCCACCTGTGTAATGCCACGATGTTAAATCAAGTGTTTCTTGGGAGGCAACTCAAGTAACTTAACTGATGTGTGTTTAGTGTGCAGGGAAGCAAATATAGGTGGCATAAAACTGCTGAAAAAGTAGCTGATACATCTTTCGAAACGACTTGTGATAGCATCATATGAGCCTTAGCAGGAGACATGGTGAGAATTAGAGAGGTGCTTCAGAGCAAGGGTTCAAGGTATGGTTGGTCCTATTATTCGTAACGTAAGTGTACAGATCGTAGTATTCACTATATCTGTGAACTAGCCAAATCATATGAGATAAGGCCTACTAGTCATAGTGTGACCCGTACCCTCGTGATACGATTCGTAATATGCATTCGTAGGTCTCAGGTAAATTTCTCAACTCTCTAAAGCACGGGTCTAGGGAAAGAGTTGTGGGGGCTACCTGCGACTCGTGGTACAAGTTGTGACGAGTCAAAATCCTTGAAATTACCTAACTCAACCTAGATTTTTAAATTATGCCCTTTCACTTATTTAAACATCACTTAAACCGACCCTTCTCCCATGCAAACAACCCCAAAGTCACGACTTAAACATACCACTCCCTCACACCCATAACTCAAAACCAAAGAAAACTTCGAGCAATTTCTTGCTCAATCAAGTTCCTCTCAACCCTAATCCTTGATTACCAGTCGAAGTAAGCAGCTAACAAGTAAGTGTATTGCTTTGAATAATGATAAAAATTATATGTTTGATGTTATGTTGCCAAAGGCCCTGTGAGTCATCATGTTTGCTTGAAAAAAATCGTGAAAAGACAATTAATAGGGGTGTTATCGAATTTCAGTGACTGGGAAAGAATTTAAAAATTTGATGAACTTATGCATTGAACAATTCACAATGAGTTACGGGTAGTGAATAAAAAGGGGAGGGAAGAGTAGTTGTCGAGAATAGAGTTCAAACTGGATGCCTAAACCTAGGGAATTCTAAGAACCCAAAATATAAAAAATTGGACTTCTCTGAACACTAGAACAAAATTTTGACAGGGACAGGTTTCACAAGCCTTCCTACGACTTGTGGTTTGATACTACGGCTTGTAGAATGGCTCGTTGGGACTGTACGAAGCTTAAATAAGTCAAGGCCAGTGGTACGAATCCTTGTACGGTTCGTGGTTTTCCAATATGAGTCGTACTGTGCATTCATGCCAAAGACCTGAATAGGGACAAATCCAGATGAGGCAGTATTGACCCGTGGTTAGATACAAAGAATTTCACTTCTTGTTTTTCTTTCTCATATAGGGAATTATAACTGTCTTCTCTACAAGTACAATGACGATCAAGCATTAAGCATCCTAAGAAACTGCCCAGAGGATATTACATGATTAGACCTTTGAATCCGAGCAAGCAGGCAGTTCCCCTAGTGGTTTAGTGGGGGAATACAGGGTTGATACATTAGACACCAACGGGACCCGAACCACTAGGGCAAAGGCAAAAGCCCAAGTCGTCACAGCTACCACCACATATGTTGAAGCCCCTCAGTCTGAGGAGGGAGCTAAAGAAGGTAATAAGGAGTAGGGAAGCGGCTCAAGTGCAGAAGAAAGGTCTAAGGGAGCCCAATCCAGAGAGGCAAGTGGTTGTTCTAAGTCAGAGGAGGAGGCTCCCAATGCTGAGCAACAGCAGATCCCGCCTAGGGAGAGTCGTACCATCCGATGGAGAGTGCCAGGAGCACAGGAAATCTATGAATAAGGAATTTCTCTCACCGCTAAAAACAAACCTAGGTAGAGCATCCAAGAAGAACCACGAACCCTTACCAACACATTGAATGAGGTAGAGGAGATAAAGAAGATATTTAGCTTTTGTGGGCTTGAATAGATGGCTAGGACTACAGACCAGTACACTCCAGAGATAGTCCATGATTTCTATGCCAACTACTTGGTGACCATGGAGGAAAAGGAAAAAAGGTACAGAAAGTGAAAGACCAGCCCAGATTGGAGAGTGTTATGGTTAGAGGGCGAGAGGTAGATATCTCAAAGCGCACTATCTATCGGATCCTATACGGACCCCAGTTCATACCTACATATGCCACGCTAAAATATGAGTACCGAGTGAAGGCATTGAAGCAAATTTGAAAGCTGGGATTTAAGGAGAGATAGAGGAAGCTACTGTGGTTGGTGGGTGTTATAGATGAGGATAAAAAGGAAGCAAAATGGGTCTTAGGTGGAAAGAAGGTTACAAAAAACTCACTAAACTTCATAGCTAAATCCTGATGGACACTAGTGCATCATCGATTAGCACCAACGGTCAATGACAACACTTTGAGTGCAGACAAAGCAGCTGTGATGGCATGACTCATGTCAAGATATCCCATCAACATCCCGGGATCATCACAGAGAAAATACGAGATCGAGCTATGGAATTGAGCACTACTATCCCATTCCCGAGCCTCGTTTACAGATTATGTGTTACACCCCGTAAAATTCCCGATACATAGATGGTCTATTCGTATGTTGGTTAAGAGTATTTGAAAGCCATACATGCTAGAAAAAGGCCCGGGAAAAGACCAGACGAGAAACCCGTCGAACCATCGCGGAAGGAGCCGGGGTAGAGCCCCTCCGCGATGGCAACATGTCACGGAGGGGGAGCCTCCGCGTTGGATCCGTGACATGATGGCCTTGACCAGGCCCAAGTATATAAAGCCTCCAACTTCGGTTTAAGTCATTAATATCAGATAATTTCCAGAGAAGCTGCGAAAACAGAGAGGGTACGAAGAGGGTACGAAGGTTTTTGATAATTTTCGCCGATTACGCCGCCAAACATAGTCCAAATTAAAATTAACTCTTAGATACCGAGGTATTTAGCAGCAGGAGCATTCCTAAGATTTAGTTCGCGAAATTCGGCCGACAAATATCGTGCTACCGGGCTAAGGTAAATGGAATTGCTCTAAATTATTGTCAATGTGCTCCTAGCATTAAAGTGAATATTTCTCCCTTCTAGACTTTTAGAAATAGCAAGTTTTCGATCGCCTTTCGATAAGCAAAAGTTTGGGCTATAAAAATATCGAAAGTGACATTTTCTTTAGAATATTGGTGTATTTAGTCCTAATTGAAATATATGTGAATGCAAGCTAAGAAATAGTTGAGTAATCGAAGCCACTGCTAGTCGGATAAATCCGAGGTTAAGGTATGTAAAGCCAGCTTCTTCATCAAGTTAGTAACTTTAGCCTAGTATAATACAGTAAGCTCCGTAACAGCATCCCCGGAGTTGAATATTGAGTTCTGCCAGTTCAGTAAACCTCGTTTTGCGTTGTTATATCGCACTACCCGAAAATTAGTAGAGTAGCGCCAAATGGCGAGCTAGCATTCCACTAAGTATAGCCCAATATGCATTTAGCAAGCATGTTTTTAGAATAATATGGCATATATTCAGAATAAAAGTTAGTAAAGTAAAACTGTGACAGAGACAGATAGGTATCTTTGGCTACGATTGATTACATAATGCATGATATCTTGGCTACAATATAGCCATACGCCGTATAGTATCTTACAATAGACAGCTATGCAACGATAAAGATCCTATATTCGTGATAAATCAAAAGTAGGAGAATTAGTATAACACAAAAAGAGTTCAGAATAAAAAATCAGATGTCAGATAGTATTTTTCAGCTTAAACATGCTGGTATATATGTGTTGGTTGATTGTTGAGACCTGATTGTGTCATGAGGGCACCCTTTTTTGAGCGTCCTCGCCGCCCGGGGTTGGTAACTATGTCGCCCACTTAGCGGGTGGGTCACGGGCCACTCCAAGGAGTGGCATGCCATCCCCAAGAGGGATGAAGATGGGATGAAGCTTTCCCCATATCAAAGCTGATCAAAGATTTCAAGATGATACCCTATTGTGCGCATGCGCCTGTGTGAACGATTTAGATACGTGCTTGCGCTGGCGTATACAAGCATGTGAGTCCTCCGGACTTATCAGTTATTGCATCGGAGGCCATAGCCCGCCGAGACCTCAGGGCCGGTAGAGGTGTTGTAGTTAGTAGATGAGTGGGAGTGACTATCTTTTGTTGTTTCACCTTAGGGGTATATAGATTTTTTGATTGATTGGCACCATCCAACTTATGGGGGTTGGTATTGGCTCTGCTTGCTATATATATGTATTTATATGTTATATATTAGTTAATAGACAACAGGTCGCCGTGTTGACAGGTACGCTCTTGCCCTATCACAGCACAAAAAGCCCGATTCAGTTTTATATCAATCCTTGCGTATCTGGCTTATCTCCTGCCATTCGTAATTGCTAGTTATGTTATTTGTATTCGCCGATTCATTGAGCTTTGCATACTCGCACTGCTGGTACCGACGCCCGCTGGGGCGCTGCATTTGCCTGCAGGTACTCATAGACGAGGAGGCGATCCTCAGATTCCCGCCAGCCTTATAGAGTCATCACCGCTGTCATCCTGAGCTTGATATTCAGAGTTGTAGCTCTTTTCCTTATGTTGTATAGTATGGGTAGGTCGGGGCCCCGTCCCGACCATTTTATCGCACTCATAGAGGCGTTTTTGCAGATTGTATATGTACATCTCCCTGTTGTTAGTTGTGTCGGTCATGTAAGGCCGTGCGTCTTGTTTAGTTGTTACATTATTGATTGTAAGCAAGGCGTGGGGCCATAACTGATAGTAGTGGTGACCTTGCTGTCGCGTAGATATAGTGTTCCTTATGTTGAGCCGTATGACTAGACAAAGCATGGTGGCCTTGTCGGCCCGCATAGGTTCCCTTATAAGAATGTTTTTCTGGTTAGCTGAAGTTTATACAGTGGCTATAGGCCCAAGGGCCGGAGGCTGTATTTAATACCGTTATATAGCCTGCTATTTCCGGTAAACTGGAGATGAGCTACCCGGTACCCGATGTGCTTAGGCTCACCAATAAGGGCCCAGTCCTTCTAGGGCACCAGGTGCCAGTCATACCTCCCAAGGCGGGTGGACAAACCTGCATTCGAGCAGGTCGTGGTCCTGTGAGATCCCAAGCCGTGCTAAGTAGAATCTAATCTATGGATGTGTTGTGCACCATACTATAGGCGTGAGGTCATGAGGCATGATAAGATGGTTACTCCTTTTTCTCATTCGTGCCATAGAGCGGTACAGTATAGGGTTGAGTCCCTAAAAACTATCATATTCTTTGTCTATAGATAAGAATGGCGGGCACTGCTGACACCCCGCTACGAAGGTTAGGATACAAAGAAGCAGAGAAGGCACCCGCGTGATGCCTCGCTCATTCAGAGTCGCCGATCTCGAGGGTGATGATAGAGGCCTCCACAGCCCTCTCAGCAGCCCCCCACATCAGGAGCCGTTTGGCACGACATCACTGCCTCCGATAGCTCCTCTTCGTACCTACGTCATCGTACTGTGAAGTTCGCAAGGTAAAGGGTTATGTTGGCACAAATGATGGCCACACGTAAATGGGCCGCTGCCACATGTAGTAGCAGAGCCACTGTGTGGGTCTGGCAGTTCCAGGGTCAGGGAGTTTTTGGCACTGGGTCCCCCACAGCCATGTGGTCGATCAAAGTGCAGGGACCCTCAGACTTTTTAGACCAGATGCGTGAGAATTTTCTCGGTTATGCATGTGACCCCTACGTAATCGCTTGAGCTGCGTGTTTCGGCTAGGGACATAGTTGTATTATGGTACGAGAGTTGGGAAAGGTCTCGAGGAGAGATGTTGCCCCTTCTCCGACCTGGTCCACTTTCCCTGGAGGCCTTCCGGACCGTTACTTTCCACCGGAGACTGGTAGGCCCGGATGGACTGTTTTTTGTTTGGAGAAGGGGCGAGGAGCGTACGATAATATGCTTTACAGTTTGACTCCTTAGCCCGCTATGCTCCAACTTTTGTGGATACTATGTCGTCCAGGGTTCATGTTTATTATGGGTCTAAAACCTGTAATACATTGAAGCATGCATGACGGCTAGCTATTTAGAAGATATGGATATTGCCCGAGGATGTGCCTTTTGCCTGCATCTATTGAGGGCCTTAGGACTGGCAACAGGATAGTAGATGTAGACAAATCAAACAAATACGTGCAGATGTATCGATGATATGCACTGTGGAGGTTCAGAGGACCTGTGTCTCAAGTCGATTGACCTAGACCCCACCTCCACCAGACGCAGCGCGAGGTAGATTTGCTCGCCGAGGCGCCGTAGTCCGTGGCGCCCCGAATGTGAGATTTTCCGAGTGCAGGAAGGGGGAGAGCAGAAAGCAGACCACACCCCCACCCCGCCCTAATTGCGGCTGTGACTTACACTCTGGAGCTTGTAGATATGGCTCCTCAGATGTTATATGCTGACGTGAGGGGTACCGGATGAGATTGTCCATCTGTGGGGCAAGAGAGAGCATAGATAGTCGTGATAGGGATCCGCAGCCACGTAGCCCAAAGTGAGCCTCGGCAGGCGTAGGCCTGTGCTCGCAGGTAGAGGCCGAGGTAGACGAGCCTCCAAGCCTGTGCATGGGGCTCAAGCCGTACCTATGCACTACCAAGGAGACAGACTCGAGGCATCTCCGCATGTGGTAACAGTATGATGACTATCCGTCATGCCCCGCTATGTACCGATTGATCCTGTGGTCCACTTTATCCTATATTACCCCATTTGTGGCTCGAAAGTTTAATGTCGCGCCAGAGTTATTACAACAACCCTTTCAGTATCCACAACCTGCCGGTGACACTATTATAGCTAGCAGGACTTATCGAGGGTGTACAGCAGAGGTTGCCGATCGCCGCACTACAAGTAGATCCGGTAGAGCTAGAAATGATTGATTTCGATGCCATAATGGGTATGGATTGGTTAGTGTAGTGCTATGCCAACGTAGAATGTTGGACCAAGACGGTCCGAATCCACTTTCCCAAGGAGGTAGTGCGAGAGTGGAAAGGCAGCACAGCCTACGCCAAAAGGTAGGTTTATTTCCTACCTTCGTGCGAGGAAATTGGATAGCTAAGGGATGTATTTACCACTCAGTCAGATTCAGGATGTTCTAGTATAGTCTCCGACCCTCCAACTTCCTGCTCCTATGGTGAATGAATTCCGATGTATTTCCTGCATCTAGCCACCTCCGGCATTCCCCAGAAAGGGAAATAGATTTTGCAATCGATTTGCTACTGTGCACTCAGCCCATATCAATTCCTCCAGATCGTATGGCTCCTCGCAACTCGTGAGAGTTAAAGGAGTAGTTAAAGGATTTGTTGGTTAAGGGTTTCATTAGGCCGATTACTTCACCGTGGGTGTGCGCCATTTGTGAGATAGAAAGATGGCTCTGGCTTCCATGTGTATAGATTACCGCAATCGAATAAAGTTAAAGGAAGAATAAGTATCCGCTTCCTGTAATGGGGATGATTTGTTCGATCACATAGTACATACTCTTCCAGATTGACTTGCGGTCCGGATATCATCAGGTTCGAGTCCGTGAAAGAGACATTCTAAAACGGCTCAGACCCGATATGGACACTTGAAATTCTAGTTATGTCCTTCAAGATTTAATGCCCCAACAATATTTATGACCTGATGAATAGTATTTTCTGCATCATACCCTGGACCTCGCTCGTGATAGTGTTTATTGATGATATTTTGTGTATTCTCGCTCAGAAGCAGATCACTGTGCTCATTTACGGATAGTGCCCGCATTCTCAGTGGACAAGCCGCTATATGCTAAGTTCTCTAAATGTGAATTTCGTTTAACTAAAGAGTTCTCTTGGGGCATATTGTGTCGGATGCCGGTATACGTGTTGACTCGCGAAAAATAGAAGCAATAAAACATGGCCTAGGCCTACCACTTCCGACCGAAGTCCGCAGCCTTCTCTCGGGGGGTTGGGGCAGTGGATATTACAGAGATTTGTTGAGGGATTCTTCAATAGCGCCGCACCTGACTTTGCTTTGATACTCGTAAAGCAACAAAGTTTCAAAGGATGTGAGGCATGTGAGCAAAGAGTTTTAGAATTAAAAAGACCGATTAACCTCCGCTCCAAAGGTTAGCATTACCGGAAGGTACAAAAGGATATTCGGTGTATTGAGATGCATCGCATTGGGTTGGGTTGTGTGTTGATGCAAAGACGGTAAGGTGATTGCATATGCTTCCGCATACTCTGAGGAACACGAAAATTACCCTACCCACGCACTCCGGAGCTAGGTCACAGTGATCCACGCCTTAAAGATGTGGATACATTACTTGTATGGCGTCCATGTGATATTTTCGCTGCATCATAAGAGCCTGGGCGTATATCTTCACCTGCAGGGAGTTGAATCTCATGATGTCGCTGGTTGGAGTTATTAAAAGAGTATGTCGTGGATATTCCGTATCATCCGGGAAAAGCCAACGTAGTAGCAGCATGCCTAGCCGTAAATCCATGGGAAGTTTGGCGTATTTACACTCATAAATCTGGAGTTGGTCAGTGGAGATACATCAATTAGCCAGCCTAGCCGTTCTGTGTAGTAGAAACAGACTACAATGCAGTGTATCTGTGAACACCGCCGTGTCATTAGTTGTGGAAGTAAAAGAACTGCAATATGAAGATCTTGGACTGTCCAAATTTAAGGACAATTCAGCAAGGGAAAGCGCCAGATTTTCGTATAACCGGAGGATGAAGTGCTGCGATGTAAAGGCCGCCTCGTGTTCCGTGATATTTGTGGCTCCGCCACAGATTATGAACGAGGTACATTACGCCCGCTATTCTCTTCACCTAAGCACGACGAAATGTACCAGATATCAAGGAGAACTAATGGGTGGCCGTGTATGAAAGAGAAATTGCCGAATTTGTAGCCCAAAGGTCCTAACCGCCAACAAAAAAAGCGTAACACCGTAAAACTGTGCGGGTTAACCTTTGTGACATAGTTGTGCCTCGGAAATGGGAAACAAGAACATGGATTTTGTAGTGAGATCACCTTCAGACTTACATAGGCACAAATCTATATAGGTGATAGTTGGACAGCCGACATAATCGCACATTTTCTCGCCAAAGAAAAGCTAATTTCTCGGCCGAGGATTATGACGAATTGTATGTCGAGAAATAGTTAGATTACACGGAGTTCCGCATCTATTATTTCATGCAGGAGCGAATTTACGCCTAGATTTTGCGCCATCGAGAGGGCTGGGAACGCAGCACAATTTGAGCACAACATTCAACCCTCAGACAGATAGGCAAGCAGAATGTACAATTAAAACGATCGAGGATATGTTACAAGCGTTTGTGCTAGATTTTGGAGGTAGTTGATTATACTTGCCGTTAATTGAGATTTCTTATAACAATAGCTATCACTCGCCTATCCAGATGGCGCCCCCGAGGCATTATATGGGAGAAAATGCGTATCACCGGTTGGTTGGTTCGAAGTGAGAGTCAAGATTGATTGGGCTGCACATTATTCATCAGTCGAGGAAAAGGTAAAGCTTCATCGAGTGCCCATCGGATCGTTACGCGTGAGCCGCCAAATCAAGCCGTGCTATCTAGCTAAGGTAAGTGGAATTGCTCCAAATTAGTGTCAATGTGCTCCTAGCCTTAAAGTGAATATTTCTCCCTTTTGGACTTTCGAGAAATAGCAAGTTTTTGACCGTCTTTCGATAAGCCAAAGTTTGGGCTATAAATATATCGGAAAGTGACGCTTTAGAATATTGGTGTATTAAGTTCTAATTGACCTATAGAACGCTAGCTTGGGAGAAATAGCGGGAGTATCACCGAGCTTCGTCCGTTAGTCGGATAACCCGAGGTTAAGGTATGTAAAGCGCCTTCTTCGGCAAGTTAGCAACTTTAGCCTAGTTTAATGATCGTTGTAAGCCCGTGAATGCGATCCCCCTGAGTTGAATATTGAGTTCTCGCGTAGTTCAGTAAACCTCGTTTTGCGTTGTTGTCGTACTCAGTCTGATAGTTAGTAAAGCAGCACCAAACGGCGAGTTAGCATTCCGCACTGCAAGATAGCCCAATATACGTTTAGCAAGCATGTTTTTAGAATAATATTGCATATATTTAGAATAAAAGTAAGTAAAGTAAAATCGGCATGCGATAGTATCTTGGGCTGCTGCATTAGCCATGGGCGCTGAGATGGATATCTTGGCTACAAGATAGCCATACAATCAGATAGTATCGTATATGCATTAGCCAAGTGCATTTTCGATAAAGATCACAGAATTAGTATAAAGCAGTATGACAATTAGTATAACACGTAAAGAGTTCATAATAAGAAATTAGGAATAATGTATAGTATTTTCGCTTTTAAAACATGCTTGTTATATATGTGTTTATTGATTGTTGAGACTTGATTGTGTCGTGAAGGCACCCTTTGAGCGTCCCCGCGCCCCTCGGTTGGTAAATGTGTCGCCCACTGAGTGCGTGGGTTTACGTCACTCCAATGAGTGGCATGCCATCCCCAACAGGACGAAGATGGATGAAGCTTTCCCATATCAGCCGTGGACAACATTACAAGACAGACATCTCAAGCAGCGCATGGGCCCAGGAATGCATTCGCATAAGCGCTTGCGCTACAACAGGCAGCACAGGAGTCCTCCACTGCACTCCGCTTATTTATATCGGAGGCCATAGCTCCGAGCCGGAGACCCAGTGGGGCCGGCAGGTGCTTGTAGTTGGTAGGATGAGTGGAGTGACTTATTTTTGTTGGTTTTGACCTGTATGGGTTTATAGATTGTTTGATTGATTGGCACCATCCAACTTATGGGGGTTGGTATTAATTTTGCTTTCTATATATATGTATTTACATGTTATATATTAGTTAATAGACAACAAGCTGCCGTGTTGACAGTATGCTCCTTCCTATCACAAGATGTAGTGCTTCCGATTCAGCTTTATACTGGCCGCGCGATTCAGTTATCTCCCATTATTTAGAATTGCTAGTTATGTTATTTGTATTTAGCTGTATTTAGTTGTTTTGCATACTCGCATTCCGCAGGCTCGACGCCCGTTGGGGCGCTGTATTACTTACTTGCAGGTATTAATAGACGAGGAGGCGATCCCTCGTGATTCCAGCCAGCTTATAGAGTCATCATCTCCTGTCATCCGGAGCTTGATATTCAGAGGTGTAGTTCATTTCCTTTTGTTGTACAAGATGGGTGGTGGTGGCCTGTGTGGCCCTATCCCGACCATTTTATCGCATCATAGAGTTTGCGATTGTATATGTAATATCTCCCTGTGGTTAGTTGTGCCGGTCGTGTGAGGCCGTGCGTCTTGTTTAGTTTTTTAGCATTGTTGATTGTGTTACCGTAGGGGCCATAATCGATAGTAGTGGTGACCTTTTTTTTTTTTTGCCGGTCAATGGAAGGCGCTAAAGGTCTCTTATGTTGAGCTCTACTGATGATCAGACAAAGATGGTGGCCTTGTCGGCCCGCATAGGTTCCCTTATAAGAATGTTTTTCTGGTTAGCTGAAGTTTCATACAGGTGGCTATATGCCCAATCGGCCGCAGGCTGTATTTACAGCTCGTTATATAGCCCGTTATTTAACCGAGATAGAGCTAGCCGGCAACACATGTGCTTAGGGCTCACTCAGTTAAGTAAATTGTAGTCCTTCTAGGGCACCAATGCGTTGATACCTCAAGGCGGGGCGTGAGATTATGCAAAGAGGAAAGAGTGTTTGCAGTGGGATTGGGTGAGCGGGCCGCTGATTGGAGGGCAGAGAATATAGACGTTGGCTTAATCCGAGATGAAATATACCCAAAGTGAATAGGGCCCGACTTCCCACAGCAAGCCTCCATACACCCATCCAGTAGGGCGCACTGTGAATGCCCCTATCTCACAAGAGTAGAGAAAGACACCGGCTTTAGATGCTAAATTGGTCTCGGAGGTAGCTCAGCACTTCGCTACACCACCGCCCGGCCTACCGACCTGCACTCCAACGCTTGCATGCTGTCCTAGTGCCCAGGATTTTCCATAAATCACAAGAGATTGACCATAAAGTGCGTAAAGAAAATTTCAGGCAATGATGGAGAATTTGAAACCCCGGGTAAAAGCATAGATTGACACGTAACACAAGCCTTACATGCTCGAGAGCCAATTCAACATATGAGAAGACGCATACTAGCAGTCTCCATAAGGAGTTGGGGCTCTTCGGAGCCAAGTAGTCAAGTTGTCACGAAAACCGGGCAAATTATATCTGCCCCACTCTTTCGGACATTGATGAAGATCCTGATGAGGAGATTGATTAGCAACTATTGGGAGTCGATGACAATGCAGAAAGAAGAAAGGGAAGAAAAGACTCTTGGAGGATGTTAGAGAAGAAAGTTTAAGGAAGAGGAAAGAAAGAAAGAAGAGAGGTGCCGGCACGAAGTAGAGAGCCCGCAGACTCAGGACTCATTAATGTCAGAGCTGCAGGAGCGAAGCTAGAGGATAAGGCAACTCTACCATGCTTAGCCCGAGCTCTAGTGGCAAGGACCCTTAGGCGAGCCACATTCAAACTCTCGATCACCGCGTAGGGCCGTAGAGGTGGCCAAGACTACTGAGGGGGTAACCACTCCCTAGCTGATATACCATTGAGCCTCCGCCACCGCTAGCACCTCGATTGCAATGGAGGCACTCTCCTCTCGCAGATGACAGAGCGCCTGTGAGCTATAGGTATGTGTTCCCTTCCTCCGTTCTTGTGGTTCATGTTTCGGGAGGGGGTGTATTTTTATTTTCGGACTTATTGGATTCGCCCGAGGGTTTTTTTTCGTGTTTTTTTCCCTGTGCATACTATTTAGTAGAACCAACATATTTAGGATTTTAATTCTATTTTTGTGTTTTTTGTTTAATTAGAAATAACTTTGGAGTACTTAGTTAATGAAAGGGAACTAGTTTTGAATTCTTGAAAAATTGACCATGTTTAAATTTTCTAATGCATTAGCTATGTATTTGTGATCGCATGCATGTTTTCTATGGATCTTTTGATGTCATTTTGTGTATTAGAATGAGTAGTTTTGTTAAACCATGTGTAAACTAGACAGGTAAAATGAATATAAGTCATGTTCCATGAGTGAGTGAGGTTTGATATTTAGTTTAGTACTGTGTTGAATATCTAGAACTTGTCTAAGGATGGTTGGTTGGGAATAGTAGGGACATTTTTTGTTAAGCTCACTTTTAGCCTAATGACCCCCAAAATCATATGATTCCTTGATCCAATTTTAACCTTTAATAGATCATTTTTCTTTGATTAACTGATGAACCATACCCATTTTTTTTATAATGAATCTTTTTGGCCCCTGGGTCCTTCCTTGATATTGTGAAACTTAACATAGGAAATGCCTAAAGTTGAGGATGCTAGAGTAGGGGTGCAAATGGTGGGAACGAGGAAAAGGGAAAGAAAACAGACAAGGTGAGAAAAAATGAGGTGTGGTGTGACAAATGAAAAGAGAAAAAAGAGATGAACAAAGTTGAAAATCTTGAAAAAGAAAATTCAAAAGGGCAAAAGATAGTGCTTGAAAAGGTTGAAAATACAAGCACAACACCCATACAAATGTATACAAAAAAGGTGAAAAGAGAGGAAAAGAAATGAAAAGAAAAGAGGGTGAAATAGGTTAACAGTGAAGCCAATGTATGTAGTGCCAAGGAAGGGTTAGTTACTTAAAAATATCTCATATTTATCATGTCCAGCCCTAAAGCCTACATTACAAGCGGCAACAAGTCCTATAATGATCCTAATCTGACCATCTGACAAACCAAAGCAGAGAAAATAAGGGCAAGCCTATAGTATCCGATACACAAGACTTGAAACTTCTTTGTGAGAGTGAGAGTCTCGCTTTGTTTAGTCCTATGCAATATCCGACATCCATATCCGTGAGTTGGGAACTTCATTTGTTGTGAGGGTACATGAGTTATATTTACTTTTACCATTGGTCTATATGAAAGCATCGGAGATGACTTGATTTCATGTTTATAGCTAGATGACATGTCTTGATCCCCGTATTGTGCATGTTTTGTGGTTTCTGTGTACAATAGCTGATCAGACCATGGAAGAAGGGTCTAGAGTTGTTGGAATGTATAGTGAAAATTTTGTTTGGTATTAGCTGTGGTGTCCTAGGTTTATTTTCTAGTTGAGCGTCGTTTAGTTTTTTCTTTTCTTTGTCTAAGGACATGAAAAAGTCTTAAGTTGAGGGTGTGGTGTGCAAAGAGTTTGCTAAACACTTTCACGCTCAAAACTAAGGAAATAACATAGACTTAGGTGTGTTTATATGGATATGAGGCACTTTTTCTTTGATTACAGGACAAATGGGTGTTGGTGCAAGAGTGTGCAAAAGGTAGCCCGAAATCGCATAAAATGGGCTAAAGTCACGCCTCACTACGAGCCGTAGAATGATGCTACGAGCCGATTGAAGGCCATGAAAAAGTTTCATGGTTGAGTTGTGAAGACTGCAACTATGGTCTCAGTACAAGTCGTGGCCAACACTGGTACGAGCTGTAGCACTAAGTCACAGAAAATATTAGAATAATTGTAACAAGAGGCTGACTCGACATAGATAGACAATATGAGTCGTGGGCGTAAAGGTACAAGTCGACCATCACCCCGTGACAAACTTTGAAAATGAGAATTCTAGATTCAAGCCACGAAAGAACAGTAAGACCTATAGGAAGCATGTACAAGTCATAGCAAGGCCCAACATCGACAAAGAGGTCAGTGCTATGATACAGGATAGCGGTGTCATCATAATCTGCTATAGATTGTAGATCTGCCATGTCAGTACCAAGCAGGAAATTTATCTGGTTTGCTTTAGGAAAAGGATTCTTATGTCTCTGTATAAATATTTTTTACGTTTTATTTAGTAGAAGACTTATAAGATGTTAGAAGATGTTAGAAGACGTTAAAGACGTTAGAGAACATCGAGACAACATAGAATTGAGCTGATTGGCTTGTGATCAACTTTTCTTCATTTCTTCTTGATCTTTGTGAATTGTTCTTGAGATATTTTAGACATAATCAAAGAAGTTTTCTCTCATATACAATTCTAAGTATTTATTTACAGTGTTTAATTATGAATCCATATCACAACCTTGCAACTATGAGAGGCTAAAACCTCCAAAGCCGTGGTTGTGGGAACTATGGTAGATTAATGAGTTAGGGTTGCACAAAAGTGATCTAAAACCAATGCAAAACGCTTGTATTGTATTCTCTTCATACTTAAACATTTCTTAATGATGTACAACATTAGGACTTTCCACCTCTTACTTGCTTGCCTAAAGAGGTAGAGATTAGAAAACAAAATTACAACAAACCATCGATCTTGATGATCATTATATTAACTTGAGTTGAGGTCGCAAGAGAGTTAAATTTGGAACATATTGATAACAAATAGTTTAAACCGCTCATGAGACCTGACCCGGTGATTGACTATAGTTTGTCCAATAGGGGCAAACTAGTCATTTGGATGAACTCTATTAGTTCAACAAGTAAGCATTGGTATTTATCACTCGTATACCCGGGCGAAGTTAAGTGAACCCACGGGGAACACAAACCCTAGTTAGTATTAACTTTTGATTTTACTTCAAAATTTCAATTTATTTTTTAATTATTATTTTTATTAACCCCCTCCCAATTAGATAATTTACCAACAAGTTCACTTATAGGCGTTAGTCTAGATCTTCCATATTTCCTTGTGGGATTCGACCCCAACCTCTTGTTGGGTTCTATATTGACAACGTCTGGCCATACTTCAGTAGGAGGTGTAGTTTGAGCATTATCAATAGTTGTAAGTGATATGTTGTGCATCAATTTGAGGGAACGAGTCGTGGTACGACTCATATGGTGAAACCACAAGTCATGACTCGCACCGGTTAGGAGGAACTAAGGATCTTGGAAGTGTTGACCATAGGTGGACCTAACAACTCGTAGATTGGTGGTACAAGTCGTGGTCTAACCCAGGGAAAACTTCAGAGAAGTTAGGGAAATCAGTGGTGATAACGGATGGTAACCACGAGTCATAGTCTTGAGGGACGACTGAGGTGTGAGTCGACAATCGGTAGTAGTAAATTTTTATGTGATTTAAGTAAGGAATTTTCGTAATACCTATTCACTAAAATACGTCATTTTAAGCTCGGTTAGGAGGATTTTATGAGGGTTTAGCCTATTCTAACCTATTCCCTCCCCATGCATGCAAGTTTAGAGGATCCCAAAGGAGATCAAGTCTAGAATTCTTCAAGTTCTTCCATAAATCTCTTGGGCTTTCAAGGAATGGTGTAGAATCATCTTACCTAGATATGTAGGGTCATGAATGAGAGTTTTACTTCTACTCCTCATGCCCCAAATATCATCTCAAGTTCATGAATTCAAGTGTATGATTATGTGGGATCTTAACCCAATTTATGAAATTTCTAATTTTAATTCATGGGTCAATCCCTTCATGTTTTAAATGATGTTTTAATATTCATAAGTAGTTTTTGTGTGCAAGGATTATAGATTTATGATTTCAAGTTTTGGAAGATTTTCCTAATTATGAAATTTATTAAATGTCAAGTTTATGATCTATGTTTCAAGTATGATGAGATATCTAACATGAAAGAATATATATGACTTATATGAGTATATAAATTTTAATAACACGTATACTTTAAGTATGTTGTGTCTTAGGCAAGACGACATGAATTACGTATGTTTTCATGATTCAGCTTTATAATATTAGCTTATCACATTGTTTTGGAGTCGATACTCCCACTTTCAAATTTTTTGTGGTATATTTTGAGACAAGGCTCTCTATATCTAGATTTCAGACTATGCATGTTATTACATTATCAGCTTTATTGAAATATAATTGAGAGCATTTGTACATTTTTCGTAGCAGTGTCTAGCACCGAGTAGGCTAGGGTTCAGGAAAACCCCGAGTCTCGTAATTACGTGCCAACATAGAATTTTTTGTTACTTTGGGACCCTCCCTATTGATATTCCCTTGCCTCGAATGGTCATCTTGATATTAATATCATGATAGCTCCCTTATCCCTAGGAAGGCTTTGGACGACTCTCTGCCTTACTCTGAGTGTAATAGTTGGGATCATATAAGCCGATCGTGATAGTATCGGTTATATGAAGAGTCTCTTATTGTTCCTCATGATTTTTTTAGAAGTTATGCATGTTCATCAATTATGATATTAGATTTTTACTAGGTTTGACATAACATTTAGTTTATCAGTTTTACTTATGAATATTAGTTTCAGCTTGGCGTCATTTGATTCAGTTATGAGGTTCAAATTTTATGTCTATTTATGTTTTTAGATATTAGCATGTAGTACTTAGCTTCTCAAAATCTTATAATGACATGATTATATTATGCATGTTTTTAACTTATACTTATTTATCCTGTTTTACTAACCTTACATACTCAGTATATTTCAAGTACTAACCATATACTCTATATTGTGTCGTTTCATGATATAGGTTCGACATTTTAGACTCAAATCCCACCACTAGCGCTCTCTATATTTAGCCGATAGCATTTTTGGTGAGTCCTCATGCTTCTAGGACCTTTAGTTAGTTGTGTTGTTGTCATTTTTAGTTTCAGACTTCTAGTGAGCTAGTTGGGGGTATTGTCCCATCAGCTCGTTAGTATGATAGAGGCTTTGCAGATATAAAGTTGTATATTCATCTTCGAATTCATTGTTTTGATATTTCCATCGAATAGATGTTTTATCATTTAGACTTCTTCTACTTCAGAATTTAGTTATCCACTTTATGTATATTGAGCTTTTTAGTTTCTCATGTTCATGTCATGAGTTGACTTAGGGCCATTTATGGTTCTAGGTTCCATGTCTAGATCCGGACCTATGTTCAGGTCGTGACACTTTGTATCGTGAGCAAAGGTTTAGTGTGTCCTAAGGTATCTAAAAGTTGCGTTAAGTAGAGTCTTTTTTATGGGTGTGAAGCGTGCCACACATATGATGAAGAGGCTACAAAATGTTTTAGGAAATTTTTCTTGTTCTATGATCTATGTCGCAATGAAGTATCTCTATCCTTCTAACTCGTGTTATATGCGTTTGCAGAATCATGCCTCTCCAATCGACTTAATGGAAGAAGGAACGATAACGGAAATGGAAATGGCCACGGTAGGATGGTAATGGAGATTGGCACCAACAAGCCCCACTAGCCCCAAGGGATCATGTGCCCGAAAGGTGTTGCCCATGCTGAGTTTAGGTAGATATTCAGATATTGGTTTAGGCGTTGACCACTCAAGTCAATCAGCAAAAAGAAGGGCTCATGTTCCCTAGAATAGGAACGGGCGGCTAGGGTTAGGATTTCTCATGTTGAATTCCCTAAGTTTCTTGGGTCGAGAGTGGATGTGAGGACCCACATGAGTTCATTGAGAAGATCCAGAAGAACACCGAGATTATGGGGGGTGATAGACGGAGTGTGTAGACCTGGCATCTTAACAATAAGAAGGAGTCACTCATATTTGGTACGTGAAGTAAAAGGATAACCCGGGGAATCGGAGCACGTCCCGTTGGTTGGGATGAGTTTCTCACCGCATTCTAGATTGGATTCTTTCCGAGAAATAAGGGAAATTAAGGCAAATTGAGTTTGTGAATTTGAGATAGAATAATGCTGACTCTCTAGGAGTGCCTAGAGTTGACTTGATTGTCCAAATATGTGCCCGAGATGGCGGATAATCGTAGGCTCGGGTGAGTAGATTTGTGAATGGGTGGCGGATTACTTGGTCAAGGATTGTGGGTGCCAGAGATGGTGGCTGATCACTGCTTCCTCCGATTGGTCTTGTATTCCCTCGCAGATAAAGGCGGTATAGATGAGAAAGAGGGAGAGAGAGGCCAAGAAGGCCAGATGCACAGCTTTCAAGTTCGCACATGTCCTGTGGTGAACATCAAGAATGGGGCCCCACTGTAGGTCATTAGTCCTGGCCTCCATCAACTAGTGTACCATCAAGGTCTAGGAATTATTAGAGGGGATGGGCATCAATCACGCAAGGTCATGGGAACCACTACTGGAGCCCAAAATTCCAAGCCAGACAAGTGCTGAAAGGCACACTAGTAAGTTCTTAGCAGTTCGGGGCATGTTTTAGGAAGGGAAGCCCAATATCATGCTCAGAGACCGCCTTCTCTATACAGGCTGCGGTAGTGTCGAGACCCACTTTAAGTTCAGCAGCTCTAGCAGCATGCCTGCACTCTTAGCAGGTATGCATCCACTAGTGTGCTCATCAACGCTGTAATGTGCTCTTATGCCCCTCTCATCTCGCTTAGGAGAGAGGCCTTTGTGATGTGGTCAATGTGTATTACATGAATATTTCATCTTGATGTTTATGCATTGTTAGATCAAGACTACCTTATCATTGTGACTTCATGTTTCTAGTAGTTTTGGAGTTAGTCCCAAAATCCTATTAGAACCCTACTCGCCCTACTCCATTCTATGACTCGCTATAGCTCGATGGGTATATAGAAATTACCCTATCACAACATATTCAAAAATCACCTCAAAACGATCTAGTAGAGTTAGACATGACAAATTTTAATGTTATCTCTAACATGGATTGGCTAAGCATACATGTTATGCCTCAGTAAATTATAGAATCGGTGTAGTAAAGTTTCGATTTTTCGGTGAGCTAGTCCTAGAGTGGAAGGGTAGTTCAATTTTGTCTGTAGGTAGCTATTTCTAAGTTAAGGCCAGGAAGATGATTTCCAACGTTTGTGTGTATCACCTAGTTTGGGTTAAGGGTTCTACGTCTGATACCTCGACACCCGCTAGTTCCTATAGTGTGTGACAACCGGAGGGTTGTCAGATGATCTACCGTGAGTCCCTCCGAGCGTAATATTGACTTTGCATTGACCTTCTTCCCTATATGCAACCTATATCTATTCCTCCCCACAGAATGGCTCTTATGAGCTAAAGAAGTAGAAGGAGTTGAAGACCTTCTTGATAAAGGATTCATCTTGATCTAGCAAATCCCCATGGGTGGACCAATTTTTGTTGGAAGAAGGATGGATCTCTTCATATGTGCATTGACTTCACGCTAGCTTGAACAAGGTTACAATCAAGAATAAGTATCCCTTCCCAGAATTGATGACTTACATACCAACTTTAGGGTGCTAAGTGCTTATCAAAGATATACCTCAAGTCCAGTTATCACCAACAACATAGTTAGGAGAGTGATCTCGTAAAATAGCCTCGAAACTCGGTATGGTTACTATGATTTGTAGTTATGTCATTTGACAAACGAATTCTATTGCAGCTTTTATAGATTTGATGAATATGGTGTTCAAGCCATATTTGTACATGTTTGTGATTGTCTTCATATACGACATTCTCATACTGAGCGAGGAGGAGCATACCGCTCTATCCTGGAGGATTGTGCCATGACCTTAAGGATCACCAGCTGTTTTCTAAATTCAGCAAGTGTTAGCTTTGGTTGGACTTATTAGCATTTTTGGGCCATATGATATCAAGTGAGGGTGTACAAGTGGACTGCCAAAAGATAGACTCTATGAAGAATTGGCCTAGACCAGTTTGTTCTTCGATATCAGAGTTTCTTTGGTTTAACTATCTACTACAAAAGGTTTATGGATGGATTTTCATCCATTGAAGCATCGTTAACTAAGCTAACCTAGAAGAAATTCAAATTTCAGTGGTCCAATATTTGTGATAAGAGTTTTCAAGAGCTCAAAGACTCCCGACTCACTTAAGCCCTAGTATTGACCCACCCGAATGTACAAAATGGTTTCGTTGTGTACTTTGATGCTTCTAGGGTTTGTCTTATTTGTGCGTTGATGCATCATGGAAAAGTCATTGCATATGCCAATAGACAACGTAAGACTCATGAGAAGAATTATCCGACGCATGACCTAGAATTGACAAAGAGTGGTGTTTGGTTTTGGAAATATGGAGGCACTATTTGTATGGGGTCCATGTGGGATGTGTTTACGCACTACAAGAGTCTTCAATATGTGCTTACTCGTATGACTTGAATTCTTATGTATAAAAGAGGTGGTTAGATCTTCTCAAGGACTATATGAGTGTCCTTTATCATTCGGGCAAAGCCAATATAGTGGTGGATGCTCTTAGAAGGCTATCCATGGAGAGTGTCTCTCATGTGGAAGATGCAAGGAAAGAATTGGTGAAGGATATGCACCGGCTTTCACGAATAGGAGTTCATCTTGTTGACTGATGAGTGTAGGTGTCATAACATAGAATGGTCTGTGAATCCTTTTTTGGTAACTGAGGTTTATGGCTAGGGACAAGATGAGGATCCAATATTGGGTAAAGTTGAAGGAAGTGATTCAGAATCATAAGGTAGAGGACTTCTCCCAAGGAGGAGATTACAGTGTACTGCTACTGTGGTCGCTTATATGTTCGGAGTGTTGATGACTTGAGAATAGATGTTGCATGAGGCTCCATGGTTCCTGATATTTTATACATCCAGGCACCACCAAGATGTACCATGACCTACGGAAAGTCTACTGGTGGGAATGGCATGAAGAAGGACATACGGAGTTTATGGCTAAGTGTCCGAACTATCAAGTGAAAGTGGAGCATCAAAGGCCGTAGAGGTGCTACAAGACATTAGTATTCCCACTTGGAAGTGGGAAGAGATAAATATGGAATTCATTATAGGGTTTCCTCGTACACGTTGACAATATGATTCTATTTCTGTGGTTGTGGACAAGTTGACAAAAGCAAAGCTATTTTCTTACTTGGCCAAGACTATTGGATTTGGTTGACAAAAGCAGCTTTATTTCATACCGGCCAAGACTAATGACATTTAGTTGACAAAAGTAGTTCATTTTAGGGAGTTAGTCTACAGTTTCATGGTGTTCCTGTCCATCATATCGGATAGAGGTACTGAGTTCACTTCTCAACTTTGGAATTCATTTCGTAAGGGACTTGGTACTCAGTCAAGCTTAGCACAGCTCTTCACCCGCAAATTGGATTGTCGTGCCGAGAGAACCATTCATACTCTTTAGGATATGTTGAGAGAATTTGTGATTGACTTCAAAGGTAGTTGGTATGATTATTTACCTCTTATCGAGTTTGCATACAACAAAAGTTACCACCCAAAGATTCGGCAGCCCCGTTCGAGGCTCTTTGTTGGGATGGAGGTATAGGTCACCTATTAGTTGTTTTGAAGTAGGTGAAGCTATGTTGATAGGGCCAAATTCAGTTCATGAGGCTATGTAGAAAGTTCAACATATAAGGAAAGGGCTGAAAATAGCTCCGAGTCACCAAAAGTCCTGTATGCAGATGCAGGAGCTACTGAACTAGTAGGACTTGCTGGTTGGCGTTTCTAGTCTACCTTCCGTTTACTCTTCTGGGAGGTGTTGTCAACTAAAAATGGTAGAGCATGAGTTAAAAGTAAGCATTTTAGAGTTTCATATTCTATGCACAATAAGAATCATGAAGAAAAGTGATTTTCCTA
Source organism: Datura stramonium (assembly GCA_018107945.1). Taxonomy (NCBI): domain Eukaryota; kingdom Viridiplantae; phylum Streptophyta; class Magnoliopsida; order Solanales; family Solanaceae; genus Datura; species Datura stramonium. The sequence goes on from JACEIK010000680.1 coordinate 302,562, forward strand.
ACCGCTCTTGGTAATTCTCTCTAATAAGTGTGGGCACACTTCACACCCATGAAAAAGACTCTACCGAACGCAGCTTTCAGATGCCATAGGACACTCTAAAACCTAAGGCTTTGATATATCAAGTTTGGCATGACCCGAGTCTACATCCTAGACGTGACACGACACTTAGAGTCCCAAGCGACCCCAAGCTAACCCATGGAATAGCATATTACTGGCATACTAGGATTAAATAGCAACCGAGCGAAAGCTACCAAGTTCAAAATAATATTTTAGAGAAACAATTAAATCCGATAAGTACCGGAGTTTTAAATACTAAAACAATTAGCCGGGAATCGATACCACATTGTCTAAAAGCCTCTACTAATTGATCAGTTGTTGGAATAAGCCTCAACTACCTTGAAAGTTCCAATGCCTGTATGTCTTATTGCCATAAGAACTTCAGTCCTCAAAATGGAGGCAAATCTACCAATAGAATATCATGCATTGAACCAAGGAATTAAAAGACTGTAATCACACCACAGCCTGAGTTCCTAAACTCAGCATCTTGTAATCACATGAACAGCAGATATGCATCAAGATGAATGTGTGGCCTCAAGTATGTATTATAACTAAGAGATACAAACAGCAATTCTTTATAAAGATATTGAAGTGAAAAACGCAGCAATAATGAGAAATATTCCGTTGAAAAAATAATGAATGCAAGAACTTGAAATATAAAAATAATGCTTGCTAGAAAAAAAAGCATAGTTGGTCATTGGTATAGTTATGAGACTTAGACATCATGTTTGCAGAGCCCTGCAACTGAGCAATCATGTATTAAATGAGTTTTTAGTATATACTCTATCGATAGGACCCAATAAAAACAATTTTTAAAGCAATGCAAAAAAGCAAATTGTTGTGTGATCGCCCACCTGATGCCCATTCGAGCTAAAGAACCACGATGGCTCATAGTTTAGGGGACCTGGGTGCGTTGGAACCCCGATCTATTCGAAAAGCTGTTCACTCTCAACCCAACACTCTCAAGTACATCTTAAACTGTCCACTCAGGTTTCTTGAGTCCAGTTTTGGACAGAAAGCCACCAGAACTACTTATCTTAAAGAGTTCTAGGATCCTAAAAGACCTAGTGACTGAAAAAAAAAAAAAAAAATACTAAAACGATGGTACTACTAATGTTACACCCCGCAAGTTTATATCGGTTGGGCGCATGCGTATGTATGTTAGAGTTTCTGAGTACGACGATAGAGAAAGGGATAGGGATGAATATAATGAACATGGAATTGAGTGACTAAGAGGCCGGGGCTGGAGGCCAGGCGCACCGGGCCACGCCGCACCCCTAGACCACCGAACCTCCACCTATATATGTGTTGGGTTAAAAGTTCAAATCACTTTCAACATTTTAGCCAACATAACCTTGTGTTGATGCCTATCCTTGAAGCACTGCATACTTTCCTGCAGGTGCGAATAGACGTGGTTCAGAACCTCTTAGCTGTCAACCAGAGTTAAAGTTCAATCAGCTCCTTTCTTCCGTGTTTGATAGTTAGGAAAGGTTTTTCTTTTGTTGTACAGCCTTCTTGAGGGCCCTGACCACTCATTCTACTCTTAGAAGCTTGTGGACTACCATTTTTCCGTTGTGGGTTGTTGTTGGTCGTGTTGGGCCTAGTTTAGCTAGTTAGTTAGTATCCTTGTCGAGTATGATATGGAATATTATCGCTTATTTTCTTCTTCTATAACTAGACAGTGATGGTGGTCTTGTCAGCCCGCATAGGATCCCTTTTGATTTTCCTATTTGTTAGGCTGTTTCTTTCTTTAGAAGTTGCTATGTGGCCTTAATGGCCTGAGGCTGTGTTTACAGCCAAATACAGCTCATTGTTTTCTTGGTTTTGAGTTGCCGGTAAGCACTAGAGGTGCCTACGGCCGTCTACGTCCGCCTGTGTCCCATACCACTAGTTCCAGTCATGCCTCAAAGGGTGGTGTGTGACAGCTGACATTACTAATATTACTAAGTATGTGGACTATGCAAATAGTACTGTAAGGAATGGTTACATAAATCATGACAAAATCTTTTATACTTCCGAAAGATCATAGTATTTTCGAAACATTGCTAGTTCATGAAATAAAATCTCAATATCATGCAAGAATGAAGAATATGAATAGACATTTTACAAGTTGATATTAGCATCCCAATTACAGCATGGTACTAGTCACGAAAAATTTAAAAAGATTAAGGAGATAGAGAATTTTCACAACTAGAAGAAATCCTTAGGCCATGATTTCTAAAAAGCTTGAAAACTAGGGTTCACTAAATTTGGGGCACAAGGGTCGAAGGAATACTGTTTCGAAATCCCCACATACCAAGAGAAGAATTCCTAAAGAATGTTGAAGTACTGGGTTCTGCCGTGAAATGCCTTTCTCGAGCTTGACCGTGAAGTTATGAGAGATTAGGAAAATAAGAACAGAGGTTGAGTAACCTAAATTGTCCTCCAATAGATCCTAAGACATGCTGTGAACTTAGAAGCATATAAATTACTAAAATGCCTTGGTCGATTTGGGAATCGCCCGACAGCCAAGCCATGACTCACACCACAAGTCGTTGGTTTTCACCAAGACTCGTGGTGATTCACTACATGTGGTCTTAACTTTTCACCTTAATAAACTCAAACCTACGTACACTCATCACCACTCATCCTTGGATACCACTATTCATTCCACGACTCATGGTCATGAACCAATCTTGTTTCGATTCTCTATCTCACGACTCCTCATAACCGACTCGTTGCTAAATGCGATGGGTGGTTTCATGACTTGTTGTATGAGGGGAACCCTTAACCAGGTTTCTGGACTTCAACCAATGGTTGGAAAGGATGAATTATTAAATGACATGAATGGTTTGTCAAATCCAGCTGTTACTAAACAAATTTCTAACAATTTCTAAACCTTACTCAACGGCTCATTAGATGAGTCATTACATCCTCCAACAGACGAGTCAAATGGCTTGTTGGTTTAGGGACGGATTTCCTTGACAAGTTTTTGACTTTGTCAAAATAGGAAGTAATGAAGCACTTTCATTACTTCATTCAATAATTCATTCTGTAATAATCTCAAAAGCCCAAAGATCGATCACAGTTGAAATGAGTCATTATGTGACCCGTGGGGAAGACCAAGAGTCATGAGGGTGACTCGTGGTGAGGTACTGGACTTGGAGTCTGAATAATTGTTGATGGGGTCACCACGGTCATGACCATAAGTCCTGATTAGGCCCCACGACCCGTCAGGTTAGTCATGGCCAAGGAAATTAAAAAGGGAAGTGTGAGTGGCAGTGCACCTAATAGATAGACACCACGAGTCATGGTCAAACACAATGATTTGTTTGGTGGGTCGTGGTCAGCAGGTAACTAATGATTTGGGGTCGAGGCAGTGGAGATAACTAGTAGTGACCACGATTCATGGTCACCACACCCACTCTAGATGATGGCCCGTTATGAGTTCCGAGTGAGATTTCAATAATGTTCCCATGACTAATGTAATGACCCATGGTTGGTAGCAACGAATCGTTAGGTCACTCCTAGTGGGACTGACGAGCAGTTATTTTCTGCAGTTATTAAGGGTATTCTTGTCATTCCTATGCTCTAAGGTCCTATACTACATCATTTTAAGCCATTTTTGGGGTGTATTAAGATAGGTTAAGGCGTTCTAGCCTATTCTAAACGCATGCATGCAAGTTAGAGAAATTATAGAGGAGATCAAGTTTAAGACCTTCAAATTAATCTCAAATCTCTCTTGGAACAAGGAAGTGTAAGAATTAGCTTTAATCAGGTATGTAGGTTTATGAATTCAAGTGAATCCATTCACACCCATGCCTAATCCTCTCAAAATCATGAAATTTCCTATGTTAATTCTTTTTTGGGGCTTTAACTCAATGCATGAAATTCCTAATTTTCTTACATGGGTATGATTTTGAATGTATTTCAACTATTGAATTAAGATTTTCATGGAAAGTTTTACGTTGTTTGCATTGAAAATCATATTTCCAGATTTATAAATTCAATGCCCATTTATGAGAAGTTTATGAAATTTAAGATTTATGATGAATGTTCATGTATGATGAAGTATTAATGATGAAAAGAATGTTTTCAAGTTACCTATGTTCATAATCATATTTTCAAGCATGTCAAAGTATTGGGCAATGCCCACATGTTAAATTATGATTTATGAGTTCTGATATGGATCTCATGATTTATCGATTGATGATATTAGCCAACTTACGGACCCCCGATTCATGGCTAAGAATGTATGTAAAATGGGGATCAATGATGTTAATGTTTATGTAGCCATGAATCTCATGAATGATGTTTATGATTTACGTACGAGCCTAATGTGCATGTATTTGGGAGCAAAGTTGTCTAGCACCGAGTACCTCAAAGGTTCAAAGGACTAAGGGTCGTTGTCTCATAAATGCGTGCCACCATAGGTTCATGTTGATACATTACAATGTTAATGAATCTTCTTTATGATATTGCAATGCACATCCCTTGCCTGATAAGCCTGGGATGACTCTGCCCAATTGAGCGAGATAGTTGGGGCATCATGTAAGGCTCTACCATGATGGTGTCGAAGCAGATGAGTTTCCCATTGTTCCGCATGTTTTATGCATTGTTACGTTTATGCTATTTTGGCTTAAGTTATTATTTATAAAGTTGCTCTTATGGCTATGATAACACTTTTAAAACCTTGAACCTTATGTTGCATTATGATATGGCAAGCAGAGCATGTTGTCCCACTCTTATGATCTCTTTGAGCTTTTATGTATTTTAGATGTCCTGCTTACTCTCGGTATATTTCAAGTATTGACCGCATACTTTATGTTGCATCATTTCATGATAAGGCCTGACCCCAGACCCAACACCATCATTAGCTCTGTTCCTGGGGTTAGCATCTAGTTCATTTGGTGAGTCCTCATTCTCCAAGGACCATTTAATATCATTTATATCTTTATGTTTGGATTTTGTGGTATACTTGTCGCGTTAGTTAAAAGGTTCCATCAACTCATCGTATATGTTAAAGGCTTTCAGACTATGTGTAGTATTCAGTTGTCATGTATAAAGTGCATATCGCTTTCCATGTTATGCTATGATTATGATTCCTCTATGTTATTATGTTGAGCATTTCACTTTATTGATTTAGTTAGACGTATGTTAATGCCATGGCTCGACTTGAGGCCTCGGGGCTTCTTGCTGTGTTATGATCCGGGTCTACGTTTGGGTCATGAAAAACATGGTATCGGAGCCAGATATAAAGTGTCCTAGGTGTTTGAAAGTCATATGAGTAGACTTTTTTTTCATGGGTGTGAAGCGCGCCACACTTATGATGAAGAGGCTATGAGACTTTATTAGGAAAATGTTCTCTGCTCTTTCATGATCTATGTCACATGTGATGAAATGTTCCTCTATCCTTCTAACTTGGGATATTTATGATTGAAGAATCATGGCTCCCTACAGATTTAACGACAGAAGGAATAGGACTGAAACGCTAATGAGGATGGAAACGAGATGGGAACCAACAAGCCCTACTGGGCCCAGAGCACTATGCACCGGAGCCGGTTGCCCATGCTGAATTCCGGGCAGCTATTCAGATGCTAGCATAGACCTTGACTGCTCAGGTCAACAAGTAGGTAGTGGCACATATTCCCCTAAACGAAAATGCAGCAAAGAATGAGTCAAAGATTTCTTGAGAATGAACTCGCGTAGTTCCTGGGTCAAAAGCTGATGAGGACCCGTATGAGTTTGTTGATGGGATTTTGAAGATCACCCAGGTCATGGGGGTGAATGAGTTGGAGTGTGCTGAGTCGGCCCTATATTAGTTAGAAAGGGGTCGCACACATCCGGCTCGATAGTATAGATAGTAGGGCCGCTAGAGCAGCCCCGTCACTTGGGAGGAATTCGTTGCGTTCTTAGATTGGTTCTTCTCTCATGAGATGAGGGAGCTGAAGGCGTCTGAGTTCATGAATCTTAAGTAGAGGAAAATGATGTTACAGGAGTATGCCCTTGAGTTCACTCGCTATCAAATTACGCCTAGAGTTAGTGGTTGTTTATGTATGCAGGAATTAAAGGTGTTTGTTCATGGGGTAGCTAACTATTTGGACAAAGATTGCAGGACAATTATGCTTCACTAGGATATGTATTTCCATTGTATAGTCTTGTACACCCAGCAGATGGAGGCGGCATATATGAGAGAGAGAGAGAGGCCAAATGGTCTGATTAGCCATGGGTTCACTCAGCAGAGATTTGGCAGTGGTCACCACCCCGATTCACAAGCAGAGGTCACTAGCTCCGGAAGACCATCACGCCCAGTGACCCTGCCACGCCCCGCCTTGTGGGTATGACTAGCACCTGGTGCCCTAGTAGGACTCCGGATCGTTAACCGGTGAGCCTAAGCACACTGGGTGCCCGGCTAGCTTTATCTCATATTTTTGAAACAACGGGCTATATAATCCATTAGAATAATAGCCCTACGATTGTGGCCTATAGCCACCGTGCGGTGTAACAAGCCGCCAACCAGAAACATGGCTCATAACAAGGAACTCTATGGCCGACAAGGCCACCATGCCGTCTAGTCATCCGAAACTCAACATAGAGAATAATGACAACTACGTGACCTAAGCAAGGTCACCACTATCATAATATGACCCCACACGGCCAATCATAATCAAGAATGCTAAACAACTTAACAAAGGCACGGCCCCACACGACGGCACAACTAAACTTGCTGGCGGGGAGACTTAACAAATACAACTGCAAGCCCTATGAAAGAAGGATAAACGACCCGGACAGTGGCCCCGACTCACCCATACTGTACAACAAAATAAAATGAACTACACCTATGAAACAGCTCCGGATGACAGGTTTCATGACTCTATACCGGCTGGAATCACGAGGATCGCCTCCTCGTCTATGAGTACTCCACAGGCAATGCAACGCCTAATGGGCGTCCGTAATTAATCGCATCGAGTATGCAAAGCAACGAATACAATTGAATACAAATAACATAACTAGTAACCTCCACAGTGTGAGATAACCGAATCAAGAACCGATATGAACCGAATTAGCTTCGTGTTGCATAGGGCAGATGTGCGACTCAGACGTGGCGGCCTGCTGTCTATTAACTAGTATATAGAAAATAAATACATATACATATAGCAAGCAAGAGCCAATACCAACCCCCATAAGCCGGATGGCGCCAAGAAAGCAAAAATCTATATACCCCTGGGCCCTGTGTCAAAACCAACAAAAATAAGTCACTCCACTCATCTACAACTACAAGCACCTCTGCCGGCCCTGGGTCTCCGACTCGGGCCATAGCCTCTGGATATAAATAACTGTGTCTGAGTTCGGAGGACTCCTATACCGTATCTCAAGAATCGAAACCGATCCGACCGCTTCCCCGGGCGCTAGCGCACAACATGGTCAGGAGCACACGCGATCACTGAGTATGGGGAAAGCTTCATCCCATCTGTCCAAACTGGGATGGTATGCCACTTGGAGTGACGTAAACCCACCCGCTCGTTGGGCGACACGATTACTAACCTGGGGGTGGCGAGACGTCAACAGGTGCCCTCATGACACAACCAAGTCTCACAACAATCAATAAGCACATAAATTATCAAGCATGTTTAAACCGAAAAATACTATCCGAATTCTGATTTTTTGCCCTGATCTTCGTGTTTATCCGATTCTTATACCGCTTATACTAAGTCTGTGATCTTTATCTACCGCATGCTCCGTAGCCAAGATATCATCTCGTCCGTATGGCTAATCTATAGCCAAGATACTTTCTCGCCCGTATGGCTAATTCGTAGCCAAGATACTACCTGTCCGTATGGCTAACTGTAGCCATGTTACTATATGTCCGTCTGATTTTACTTACTAACTTGTATTCTGACTATCTCATATTATTCCCCGATAAATAGCTTGTTAGTCACATATACCGGCTATACTCGAGTCCGGGAATGCTAACTTGCCATTTGGCGCATGCTTTACTATCTTTCGGACTCGAGTACGATATAATACGCAAATCGACTTACCGAATCCTGCACAATACTCACATTCAACTGGAATTCTATTACGGAGTCTACTATGATATACTGTGGCTAAAGCTATTATTAACTCTGCCGAAGAAACTGCTTACATACCTTAACCTCGGGTTATCCGACTCACGGACGAAGCTCTGGCCGTCCACTATTTCTCCTAACCGCATTCACATATATGTCAATAGGACTAATTACACCAATATTCTAAAAGATAACGTTACTTCCGATATATTTATAGCCCAAACTTTGGCTTATCGAAAGACGGTCGAAAACTTGCAATTTTTTCAGAAAGCCCAAGGGAGAAGTATTCACTTAAGGCTAGGAGCACATTGACACTAATTTGGAGCAATTCCACTTACCTTATCTCGGTAGCTCGACGGTTTGTCGGCCGAATTTCGTAAAACTAAACCCGTAGGAATGCTCCCTGCCAAGCAACAATTTCGGTATCCGAGGTTAATTTGGATTTGGACTATGTTTGACGGCGTAATCGAGCGATATTTTATAATCCTCTTCGCACCCTCTCTCGTTTCTCGCGAGCTCGGAAATTTTCATGTGATTAATGAATTAAACCGAAGTGGGGCTTTTATATACTTAAGCCTGGATAGGACAACGTCACGGAGCCAACGCTGAGGCCCCACCTCCGTGACACGTCGCCATCGCGGAGGGGCCCCGCCCCGCTCCTTCCGTGATGGTCTGCTGTGTTTCTCGCTCTGGATTCTTTTCCGGGCCTTTTTCTAGCATGTATGGCTTTTGGGATTTTTTAACTAACACGCGAATAGGCCATCTATGTCGGGAATTTCACTGTACCATTCTCCCCCTTTAAGAACATTCTCCCTCTAATGTAAACCGCTATCTCTGTGACTTCTAACTTACTCGCCATTTCTAGAAAAATTTCAGCAGAGTTTCGCAGCATGGACTATCCCAAAAACTCCTGAAATGCAAAAAGTCCAATACAAAGTACTCCGCACAATACTATGAGCTCACACGATAGATTAGGATTGATCATTTCACTTAGCATATATAAACTATAAGGCATTACATAAGATAACAATACTAACATACTGCCACTGACTAGGCTTGGAACAAGTGAGGATATCTCGCTCTCATATCTTCCTCCGCTTCCCAAGTCATCTCTTCTCGGTTCCTATTACGCCACAAGATTTCTTGACACGCAATATCTTTGTCCTCTATCTACGGATCTCTGCTCCGTCTAAGATAGTCATGGGAACCTCGTAGGCCAGCCAGAATTTGGATATCCCTGACTGGGACCTCTAAGTGGGTTTTCCCATGCATTTTCTCAACATAGATACATGAAAGACCGGATGGACGGATTCTAACTCGAGGCAAGTTCAACCTTATGCCACTCGACCTATCTTTCGATTTAACTGATAAGGCCCAACAAACCTTGGACTGAGCTTACCTTTCTTGCCAACCATCACTCCTTTCATCTAGAGATACTGTAAATACCTACTATTCATATCAAACCTGTGTCTCGCGCCGCACATCCGCATACGATTTCTCGGCGGCTCGTGCGCCGCAGGTGGGCGTTTCGATAAGCTCTACCTTCTCCTTCCGACCGTTGAATGTCTCAGCCCAATCAATGCCGATTCTCCCACTTCAAACCAGCCAACCGCCATCCGCATTTTGCCCATAATGCTTCAAAGGGCGCCATCCGGGATAGCCGAGTGATAGCTAGTTATTATAAGCAAACTCAATTAGAGGCAAATGCTCATCCCGGGCCTACAACCAAAATCTAGCACGCATGCCCGTAGCATGTCCTCGAGCGTCGAATGGTGCGTTCAGCCTCGCCCATCCGGCTCGAGGGTGTGAATGCCGTGCCTGTGCCCACCCGCGTTCCTGCACTCAAACGATCGCCAAAATCTAGCCGTAACCTGTGCTCGTCCGAAATAATAGATACCGGCACTCCATGTAATCTAACTATTTCTCTCATATACAACCCGGCATAATCTTCCGGCCGAGAAAGTAGTTTTCATCGGCGGTGAAATGAGCCGATTTTGCTAACCCGTCAACCATCACCCATATAGAATCGTGTCTATGTCCGATATGGGTAATCCCCGCCACAAAATCCATATTCACTCGCTTCCCATTTCCAGAGAGGCACAGCTATGTCCCGAGTTAACCCGCCTGCTCTCGGTGTTCCGCTTTTACTCGAGGCGCTAAGACATTGGGCTACAAATTCGCTATTTCTTTTCATACTTGGCCACCAGTAAATTTCCTTGATATCATGGTACATTCGTCACGCCCGGGTGGAGAGAATAGCGGGCGTAATGTACCTCGTTCATAACTGCGCCGGCGGAGCCCCTAAAATATCCGGAACATGAGGCGTCTTCACATAACAAAGATTTCGTCCCGCTATCCGAAAATCTCGGCGCTTTCCCTACCGAATTCTGGGTCTTAAGTCGGAGACTGTGTCAGGATTTTCATATTGCCGTTATTTTACTTCTTCCACTAATGATGACACTGTGGTGTTCTGAATTACCGCCCGTTGTCCTCTCGCTTTCGCTACACGAACGGCTAAACTAGCTAATTGGTGTATTTCTTGGATAATTCCTGTTCAGCTACAAGTACACCAAACTCCTCATATATTTATGGCTAAGGGCGCTGTTACTACATTGTCTCTTCTGGATTGATACAAAATATTCATATTTAGAGAGCTTGGCCTATAATTGGCGGTCATAATTAGCTTGTTATGCCGGAGAAACCGAAGGTGTAATCTACCGTATATTAGAGCTTATCTGGCCTTCTGGCCGATGCTAAGGCTCTTATTGCTGGGATAACCTAAACGACCATCTGCGCACCTTTGTGCCTTTATCTGATCAGAGTGATCCCGATAATGATCATGACTTAATAACTAGCCGCATAACCTGAATAACCGAATAGCCGGGTTGAATGATCCGAATGTGGCGAAGAGGTCTAATGCCCTAAATGTTCTACTCGGCATCTGTAGCTCATGCACAGTGGAGTTGTGGGCATCTAACTGCTTTGTTATTTTTCTTGAACAACTGTAGATCTGGGCTTAATCGGACTTACACTCAGTGATCAATCTCTCGGATCTTCATGCCAGGAATCTACTCGATCTCCTTGTCATAGTAAACACCTGCGGCTAGCAAAGTACTAACAATTTCTTACACCTTGTGCGCATCCACTTGGAGTTATAATGCTGTTCTGGGAAATTCGTGGTCTTATGAGTCATTCCCAGAAAGACCGTCTTCTGCTAAGGCTCTATATTTGAGTATACGAGAACCAAATTTCAAGTACTAGTCTGTCACTCGACCACCGATATGGACTTCTTGGGGTGCCCACGGGCTTGTCTGACTCAGATGGCTGGCTAACTTGCAGGGGTGTTCCACATAATAATCAAGTAGGTTGACTAAGGCCGACTCTCACCTACAAAGATGGGAAAACGATGTACGGCCACTTAACATACTGGAACAATTCTGGTATTGCTAATCTCCAAAGTATACCTATTCGGTCTCTAATTTATTCTGGCACATGATTATGTTACTGATCTTTAGATGCTTTCCTCGCTAATACAGTACCCGCCTGGTCGCTAGACCGTCTAACCGATCCCTTATAATCTAACTACCCGACTTTATCAATTCTGGTAAAGCTTCTCAAGCCTAGATCTGGCAACAAACATATAAGTCCATTAACTCAATAACTGAGAACTAAGGAAGTTTCTATGGCTTCATAGGTGAATCACGCTTACATACCCTCTCTCGACGAGGGGTCCCGCTCGTACGATCTCGTATATACTTCCCGGCACTAATCGTAGTCCGAGTGATTGTAACTCCCTATTGGCAGGCTCACAGCATATCTGTTATCTGTACATATATATCAATAACTACGTACAATACATAATTAATTATGTAGTGATATGCAAACTCGACATGCTTTGGCCGAAGTTTCATATTGTACATGATATACCGCTCTACGATCTAATAATATCTCCTGCCCTTCTTATCATTTCATTGTATTGTCACTCCCATTCTAGAAGTAACAAACATATACACTTTAATTATGGTCTGCTGTTTGAAATTTTCCCACTCTTACAACATGGGGTCGATATCTCGAACCTTTATGGCCCTACTCGGAGTTATATTGAGAGCCTACGACTATTCGTTGGGCCTTATCTCTAGGCCATACTAGACTCGCGCCTCTCGTATCGGCAGTTTCTTAACTTCTTCGTAGGCGGACGTACCGCAGCAATTTTAACCGCAACCTTACTATCTCTTAACTATCACCCGAGGTTTAGTCCTTAATACGCGATATTCTATCAACTGGGGGTAATTCTAATTTCCGACAAAATCTAGTATTCCCGCTTCTTCCCCTTATCTTGCTTAAGCCGAGCTCCGGGGTCTGAGGCCTGCCTTTCATTGTTAATAAGGTTACTCGGTCAAGCCTCACTATTCTTCTTCCGGGCTTTGTATTCGCACTATCCATTCACAAGACCCTCCCTTTATCTTCGGCATCGAACCAACCATAACTATCTTGCAGGTATGTCGTGGCCGGCTCCTGCTAGCGTATATGGCGGACTTGGCCTTTTCTGACTCGAACTTCGACTATTACTAAGTGTTCATCACTGACAGGTCTCTTACACCTCTTCGAGTAAGCCAGCGCCTCCTACCGCTCTTCTAGCTTATTACCATGCGGGTCCGCACAACTTACTTAATCATAGGGGGGCTTGCGCTTCCTAACACTTCTTCCGGAATCAATCCGTCTTCACTTACTGTTTGCTTTGGGCAACCTCACCTCACCCTATGCCCCTTTATTGTACTAGGATCAAAAAAAAATCAAGAGGTAGGAATAGCCCTTTCTGCAACAAAACGAAGTCATGGAATCAGACATATCTCGAAAAGATGGATATGGGAATCCCACATTTCCCTCTCTTTCACACTTTTCCGATAATCTCGATATTGTCTATTATATTAATCAGATCTTTATATATCTAGCAAATAACTCAACTCATATGTATGTTATGCTTATAACTTCCTACTATGAGATTATAGGAATATACAGAATGGTACCGCATAGTATCACATTGGGAGGTCCCCGGTACTCCTTCCCCGCTGTAATTACCTTGTAACTGGCCGGGTGCCTCCCTCCATTAAGCAGGCCCCAATCTTCTGCCTGGATTAGAATATTGCTGGTCTGACTTTGTATCTGTAAACAAAGAATATGGTAAGTTTTAGGACTCAACCGCTATACTGTACCGCTCTATAGCACGACCGAATGAGAAAGAAGAGCACCATCCTATCATGCCTTGGGTGCACTCTCCTCGCCATAGTATGTGTGGTGTACAACACATCCATAGATAAGACTCCTACTTAGCACGGCTTGCAGACTCCTAGGACATGACCTTCTCTGATACCAAGTTTGTCACGCCGCGCCTTTGGGGTATGACTGCACCCGTGCTCCCAAGAGGGACCCGGGACTGCCATGGGTGAGCCTGCGTATCTGGTGCCTGGTAGCTCTATCTCGCATTTCTGAACAACGGGCTATATAACGGCTATAAATACAGCCTCCGGCCGACTGGGCCTATAGCCACCTGTGCATGTAACAACAGCTAACCAGAAATATGGCTCATAACAAGGAACTCCATGCGTCGACAAGGCCACCATGTCAGGTTTAGTCATCCAAACTCAAGATAGAGAATATCGGACAACTACGTGCCTGGCAAGGTCACCACTACTATCAGACTTTGGCCCCACACGGCCAATCATAATCAAGAATGCTAAACAACTGAACAAAAAGGAACGACCCCACACGACCGGCAATAACTAACTGTGGAGATGAACAAATACAATCAAGTAAGCCTCTATGAGTAGTGATACAAATGACTGGACAGGGCCCCGACCTACCCATACTGTACAACAAAAGAAAATGAACTACACCTCTGAAAATTAGGCCTGGATGACAGGAGCTGACACTCTATAGCTGGCAGGAATCACGAGGAATCGCTGTCATGAGTACCGCAGTAAGTAATGCAAATACCAATGGGCATCCGTACCACTGGCTCGAGCATGCAAAGCAACGGAATACAACTGAATACAAATAAATAGATATGTAATTCAGCAATTCTTGAATAGCAAAGATAATTGAATCAAGAACCGATATGAACTGAATCGTGCTTTCTATGCCGTGATAGGAAGGAGCGTGGCCTCGTAGACGTGGCGACTCGTCTATTAACTAGTATATAGCACATAAATACATATACATATAGCAAGCAAGAGCCAATACCAACCTCCATAAGCCGGATGGCGCCAAGCAAGCAAACAATCTACAGACCCCTACCTGGCCAAAACCTACCAAAATAAGTCACTCCACTCATCTACTAACTACGAAAGCACCGGCCGCCCTCGTCTCCACGGGCCATATCTTTCGGGATATAAATAACCGTGTCCAGTCCTGAGGACCTTATACGTGTTCAGAATCGAAATTGTATTCGAATCTCGTTTCCCCGGGCGCTTAGCGCACAATGTGACTTTCGTATAATAATGTATTGACGTACTCGACATGGGAAAGCTTCATCCCATCTTCATCCAAACTGGGACGGCAATGCCACTCCTGAGTGACGTAAACCCACCCGCTCAGTGGGCGACACGATTACCAACCTAGGGGCGGTGAGAGGATGCTCAATGTGTGCCCTCACGACACACCAAGTCTCAACAATCAATAAGCACATAAATAGAAAGCATGTTTAAACTGAAAAATACTATCTGACTGATTTACTTCCGATCTCTTCTGTGTTTATCTGATTGTTATATCGCTTTTATACCGAGTCCGTGGATCTATCTAATCGCATGGCTAATTCGTAGCCAAGATATTAGTCTCGCCGTATGGCTAATCTGTAGCCAAGATACTATCTCGTCTCGTATGGCTAATCAGAAATAAGATACTATCTATATGTATGGCTAATGTGTAGCCAAGTTGCTATCTCTGGTTCTGTCTAATTCTTATTTTTACTAACTTTTTCGACATCTCATTGCCATTATTCTAAAACATGCTTGCTAGTCACATAATCGTTATACCGAGTCCGGAATGCTAACTCGCCATTTGGCATGCTTTACTTTGGCCTTCTGGATCGAGTACGATATAATAACGCAAATCAGAATTACTAAACTTGCACAATACTCAATATTCAACTCCGGGAGTTCTATTACGGAGTCTACTAAGATATACAAAGTGGGCTAAATCTATTAACTTGCCGAAGAAACTATCTTTACATACCTTAAACCTCCGGTTATCCGACTATTGATCTAAGCTCGATCGCATCTACCTATTTCTCCAACTCCGCATTACATATAAGTCAATTAGACTAATTACACCAATATTCTAAAGATAACGTCACTTTCGATATATTTATAGCCCAAACTTTGGGCTTATCGAAAGACGGTCGAAAACTTCTGCTATTTTCAAAGCGCAGAAGGTTGAAGTATTCACTTTAAGGGTAGGAGCACATTGACACTAATTTGGAGCAATTCCACTTACCTTAGCCTCAGTAGCCTCGATCATTTTGTCTACCAATTTTTGAAGTAAACTAAACCCGTAGGAATGCTCCCCTCGCTAAATACCTCTGTGATTCCCAGGTTAATTTGGATTTGACTACGTTTGACCGCGTAATCGAGCGATATTTTATAATCCTCTTCGCACTTTCTCGCGCGAGCTCGAAATTTTCATGTGATTAATGAATTAAAACCGAAGTGGCTTTATATACTTGTGCCTCGGACAGTGGCCAACGTGTCACGTGAGCCAACACGGAGGCCCCACCTTCGTGACACTTTCGCCATCGCGAGGGGCTCGCCCAGCCTCTTCCGCGCGATGTCTCGACTCGGTTTCTCATCCGATCTTTCCAGCCTTTTCTAGCATTTACGGCTTTCAAATACTCTTAACCAACACGCGAAGAGCCATCTATGTGTTGGGAATTTTACGGGGTGCACAGTCCCATCCAGCCCAAGTGGTGATCAGAGGAGTGTGGCCTTAGGTTTGAGGAGAACAAAAGTACATATAGGTAGAGCGCACCCTTTCCAGCCTGCAAGAAGTGTGGCAAGAGTCATGCCGGGAGTGCTTGCTCGGCTCGATATCTATTATGGGTGCGGTAAAACCGCCACATGCGCCGAGCGTGTCTATTTGCTTGGAAGGATGATGATAGAGGCCATGCACAAACTACCAGTCAAGATCACTTCCAATACATTCATCTGCAGGGGGCATCCACTAGTGGGGTGGTGGATGCTTACGAATAGATTCTATGCCCCCGCCTCACGATAGAGGAAACATCCCGTGTGGTTACTGTATGTTACTGCAGACTTTGATTCTTATTTTTGTTACATCCAGGACTACCTTGTCTTTGTGACACCTTATATTCTAGCAGCTTTGGAGTTAGTCCCGAAATTATCTAACCTTCTCACCCTCTACCCGCTAAGTGATCTCGCTATAGCTCTAAGGGTATATAGAAACCTGCCGTCTCGCCCACCTTCGAAAAATCACCTCCGCACCTAGTAGCTTATCCATGACCGACTTTGGATATTATTCTTAGCATGGATTGGTTGTATGCATGTTGGTGCTTCGTAATTGTGTAATCATATGAGTTCGCTGCAGAATCAATCTAGAGTGGAACGGATGTTTGGTTGTTCCCGTAGGTTATTTTATTTCCTATCCTAAGTCGAAGATGATTTCTAAGGGTTGGTACTATCTAGTTAGGTTAAGGATGTTGAGTCCAACACCTTCACACCCAGCTACCTCAGCTGGTATATGAGTATCCGTATGTTCCATGATGATTCACTCATGTGTCCCTCCCGAGAGGGAATTGATTTTGGTATTGACCTTCTTCCCGACATGCAGCCTTGATGTTCTCCGTGGGATTTACAACACTATTGACGTCAAAACTAAGAAAATAGCATGGACTTGTGTATTTATGTGGATATGAGGCACTTTTCCTTTGATTTCGTGGATAAATGGGTGTTGGAATAAATTGCAAAAGGAAGCTAAAAGTGGGCAAAAAAGGGAAAAAGTGCAGTCCACAAGACGCATCCGTAGGATGGACCTAGGAGACGTGATCGAGGGCCTTTATGAGAAGCTAAAAAGTTTAACCTGGAAGATCGATCTCTATGAGGTTTGTCACGGATCATACCATGGTGGTACGAGCCGTGCTAAGGCGTCTTGACAGAAATCTATGGGAATTTCACAAGAGGCTAATTCTTAGTAATGCAGAGCATCCTACGATACGTGAGATGAAGGTATGAGTCGTACCATACGGGTACTGGTGAAGTTCAGAAAAAGTCTAAAAGTACCTGCATCAAGCCACGGGTTCAATGTACGAGTCGTAGGAAATAGGTATGAATTGACCTGGGCTCAACACTTAGCAAAAATTCAGCCAACACTTCAAGCCACGAGTTGATGCCACGGTTCAGAGAAGCCCCTACGAGTCGGAGGTGGACACATGACGAGGTCGGCTAGAGATATGGAAAGCAGTCCTGTTAGTTTAGGAAAAGATTCTTGTGTCTATATAAATACTTTTTATGTTTTATTTTTCATAGAGGACCTACGAATAGACTTGATTTTATAGGAAAACAATTGTGTGGGCAATTTTACATCATTGAAAGAGAGAGTTGAGTTGGTTCAACCTTGTGATCAACCTTTTCTTGAATTCATCTTGTTCTTGCTACTTATTATTCAAGATTTCATGGTTTAATTGAAGGAATTGTTTTTCTCAATCATCTTTGTAAGTATTGGTTTATGTCTTCACAATGAACACACCACAACCTTGCATCTATGAGAGCCTAAAACCTCCATAGCTAAGGTTATGGGAACCATGGTGGATTAACAAGTTAGGGTTGCACAAAGTGAGTCTAAAACCAATACTAATTACTTATATTTTATTCTCTTCATCTTTAATGATTCTTAGAAGCAATGTTAGGGAAGTGCTTGAATTCTTTTGCATTTTATTTGGTCAAAGAGGTGGAGATTAGAAAAGAGAATTACAACAGACCCTTGATCTTGTTGATTATTGTATTAACTTGAGTTGTGATCGCAGGATAGTTATATATGGAGCTTAGTGATAACTTTTAGTTTGCAAAACTCATGAGACTTGGTCGAGTAATTTAGCATATTCATTCAATAGGGATTGGTCGATCGTTTGAATGAACCTAAGTTATCAGTTCTGTAAGTAAATATTGGTAAAGATCATAAGTGTATACCCAAAGCTGTTATGAACCCATGGGGAACATAAACCCTAGTTATTCCTTTAATTATTGATTCACAAATATAATCTTTGATGCTGTATATTTCTATCATTGATTTTTATTAGAATTCCCCCCATTTTTAAGTAATTACCATACAAGTTCATCTACCGGTTGTAATCTAGATCTTCCATATTCCCTGTGGGTTTGATCTCAACCTCTAAGTTGGGTTCTTTATTGATAACGCCCGCTTCATACTAGTTGGAAGTGTGGATTTGAGCGTTAACAAGCCTATATCTATTTCCCCCTAGAATGGCTCTAACCGAGCTAAAAGAGCTAAAGGAGTCATGAAGGATCTTTGGATAAGAGTTTGGCCGTACTGCCAAGTCCCCATGGGGTGCAGCAGCCTATTGTCTGCAAGAAGGATGGTTCCTTTCGGATGTGCATTGACTCGTCAAAGAATTGGAACAACACTGGCCAAGAAAAATATATATCCTCTACCCAAGATTGATGATTTGTTTGACCACCCAAAAGTGCGCCAAGTGCTTTTCGAACATAGATCTCAAATCCGGGTACCATCAACTCGTAGTCCGGGACACATCCAAAAATAGCCTTCATGATGCGGTATGGTCACTATGAGTTTGTAGTTATGTCTTTTGACAAATGAATACTCCCGCAACTTTTATGGACTTGATGAATGTGGTGTTCATGCCATACCCGAATATGTTCGTGATTGTTTTAATAGATGACATCCTGATAAACTCGTAGGAGGAGGAGGAGCATGTCGCTCATTTGAGGGCGATGCTACAGACTTTCCGGGATAGCCACTATATGCTAGATTCATCAAGTGCGAGTTTTGGTTGAACTTATGGCCTTTTGGTCCATGTGGTATTAAGTGAGGGCATAAAGTCGGGACTCTCAAAAATGTAATGTGAAGAATTGGCCTAAACCGGTGAACTTCTTCAGATATCTAGAGCTTTTTGCGTTTAGCTGGCTACTATCGAGATTTGTTGGCTGTTTCTCATTCATTGCATCTACCTTAACCAAATTGACCCAAAAAGGTGAAATTCCAATGGTCGGAGGCTTGTGAGAGGAGCTGAGTTGAAGGTTCAACTCACCTCTACACCGGTGTTAACCCACCTTGATGGTAACATGGGTTCGTGGTGTATTGTGATGCTTCAAGGATCGACTTGATGTGTATTACACGAAGAACGGGAAAGTTGTGGCATATGCCTCCAAACAAACTTGGAAGGTTTATGAGAAGAATTACCCACCCATGATCTTGAATTGAGCGCGGTGGGTATTCACCCCGAAGATATGGTGACATTTGCAACGGGTCCACGTGGATCCAAGCATTTTAATTACAAGAGCTTACAATATGTGTTTACCTAGAAGGATCGACAAAGTAGGTGGTTGGAACTACTTAAGGATTACGACATAAGTGTCCTTTATCATCCAGGGAAGGCTAATATAGTAGCGTAAGCACTTAGTAGACTCTCCATGGAAAGTGTGTTCCATGTAGAAGAGGGAAATAAGGAGCTAGTGAAAGACGTAGAATCGAGTCTATGTTGGGAGTTCAGTTAGTTGATTCGACTAATGGCGGGGTTATCATTCAGAATGGATTAGAATCATCCTTGATCACTAATGTAAAAGCTAGGCAAGACAGGACCCCATTTTTGTTAAGTTAATGGAAGCCATTCCAAATCTGAAGGTAGAGGTCTTCTCCAAAGGGGAGATGGTGTGTTCATACCAAGGTTGCTTATGTGTTTCAAATGTTGGTGATTTGAAGAATCGGATGTTGAATGAGGCTCGTGGATCAAGGTATTCAATCCATCTGGGTGTCACCAATATGTACCGTGATTTACTAGGAAGTCTATTGGTGGAATGGCATGAAGGACATTGCAGAATTTGTGGCTAAGTGTCCAAACTGCCAAGAAGTGAAGGTCGGCATCGAGACTGGGAGGGGGTGCTTTAAGATATCATTATTCCTACTTGTAAGTGGGAAGAAATTAATATGGACTTCATCACAGGGTTTCCTCACACTCAATGACAATGATTCCATTTGGGTTGTTGTAGATAGGTTGACCAAAGTCGCTCATTTTCTACCGGTCAAAACCACGGATTCGGCAGAGGATTATGCCAAACTATACATTCGAGAGCTAGTTCGTTTGCATGGAGTGCCCTTTTCCATCATATTAGACAGAGGTACCAAGTTTACCTCTCAGTTTTGGAGGTTGTTTCAAAAAGGACTAGGTAATTGTGTGTTAAGCTCAAAACAAGATTTCACCCGCAAATGAATGGTCAAGTGGAGGGATAAATTTGAAACAAAGTTGGCAAGGTGTCATATGAATCTGAGTTTCTTCCAGAATTAGCTTCTGTGCATCCTATTTTCCATGTATCGCTGTTAAAGAAGTGTTTGGGTGATTCAGCTCTAGTTGTTTCACGACGTTGTTGGTGAGAAAGAAAGCCTTAGTTATGTTCTAATAGAAATACTAAATCATCAGGTTCGAAGGCTAAGAGAACAAGAAAGTATTCTTCAGTCAAAGTTTTATGGAGGAATCATCATGTTGAAGGAGCTACATGGGAAGCCATAACATGATGGCTATGTACCCACATTTATTCTCTACCGCTTAGTTCAAGCTTCCGAGGTATCCTGCTTTTCCCTAAAATTTATAATTAGTTTTCATGTTCTATGCATGTGCCCCAGTTTCTTTCATATATGTGAATGTGTCTATGATTCATGAATTCAGTTAAACCATGTTGTTTAACCGGGTTAGTCATTCCATCAGTTTTCAACTTAAATGATCGCAATAGAGTATGATGATTGAATTTCTTCCGCATTTCGTATGTTTTCTAGCATTCGAGGAGGAATGTTCCTGGGCGGGGAGATATTGTAATACCCCAAAAACCCAAAGATCAGACCTAGATGTTGAAATGGAGAAAACTGAAAAATTTTGCACCAGGTCATAGAATTAGTCGCTCAGACTATGGGGAAGACCACAAGTCAGCGAGGTGACTCGTGTTGACGTGGGTCACCACGGGCATGAACATGAGTCATATTCAGCCCCACGACTTGTCACTCTCACCATGGCCAAGGAAATTGAAAAGGGAAGTGAGAGTGGCAACACACCTAACGGATAGACCCACGAGTCGTGATCAAACACCACGATTCATTGGGTGGTCAGGGTCAACAAAATCAAAGATCCGGGGGTTGAGGTAGTGGGTGATAACAAAAGTGGTGACCACGAGTCATGGTCACCGGTAACGACTCGTATGATGGCCCGTTAAAAGTTCTAGGTTAGATTTCGGCTATGAATTTAGTATCATGTTTTCAAGTGAATTTAGTATTTTCGTGCATGTCAAAGTATTGTACAATGCCCACATGTTCAAGTATGATTTATGATTTATGATATGGATTTCATGATTTATCAATTGATGATGTTGGCTGACTTATAGGCCCTTGATTCATGGCTAAGCATGTGTGTAAATGGGGATCAACGATGTTAATGTTTATGTAGCCATGAATCTCATGAATTATGTTTATGATTTACCTACGAGCCTAATGTACATATTTTTGGGAGCGGTGTCTAGCATCGAGTAGCCCCACGTTCAAAGGACTATGCTAGTGTCTCAAAACTACATGCCACCATAGGTTCATGTTGATACGTTAATGGATCCCCACTTTCATGATATCACATAATACACGTCCCTTGCCTTGAAAGCCCGGGATGGCTCACCCATTTGAGCGAGATAGCTAGGGCATCATGTGTCTCTACCATGATGGTGTCGGTATTACGAAGTTCCCAAATTGTTTCATATGTTTTTTATGCATTGTTACGTTTATGCTATTTGGTCAAAGCATTATTTATAAAGTTTCTCTTATGACTATAAATAATAAATGGATTACAAAAGTTTTAAACCTTGAGCCTTTTATGTTGCATTATGGTAGTATGTTTTGAGCATGTTGTCCCACTCTTATGATCTCTTATGAGCTTTTATGTATTTTAAATGTCTGTTTTACTTACCTTGCATACTTGGTACATTCCAAGTACTAACCGCATACTCTATGTTGTATCATTTCATGATATAGCCTGACTAGAACCACATCACCATTATTAGCTCATTCCTCGGAGTTAGAATCCAACTCATCGGGCGAGTCCTCATTCTCCGAGGACTAGTTGATATCGATTATCTCTTTATGTTCAATTTTCTAGACTTGTCGGGTCGGTTGGGGGTGTTATCCCATCAAGTCATCAGGATATGTTAGAGGCTTTAGACTATGTGTAGTGTTCAAATGTCATGTAAGAAGTACGTATTGCTTTCCACGTTATGCTACATTATGTATCCGCTATCTTATTACATTGAGCACTGCTTTATTGATTCACTTAGATGTATGTTCATGCTATGGGTCGACTTTGATTCCCTCGGCTCCTTGTCCCGTGTTACGTCAGGCTCCATATTCGGGTCATGACACGTTCTTATGTCTTGTTAAGTATGGAGGAAGAAAGACATGTTTCCAAATAACGCCGGCATTTCAATGGGTCATGTAACACCCCAAAAGTTCCTTAGACCAATTCCAAACTTAGAATGAAATATCAAAAAAGAAATCAGAAAATTTTTGTTTTAGAATGACTCAACCAATGAGTCATTTGCAATAACGACCCATTCATTATGTCATTGTTGGCACTGCAGTTTTTCTTCCTCGTGGAGCCCAACGAGTGGTACAATGAGCCATCAAGAAGGCGATTAGTCATTGTGTTGCCCGGGTTTGCCGGTTAAAAATGTGATCAAAATTTTCTCCCAACCAACAAGCCAAGACAGTCGTTATTTGTTAAGATGAATCATCATAGGGAGCATTTAGAGGAAGTCCAAAAAGCATTGAAAACCCTTCCTGTGGAAACAAATGGAACCAATGACCAAGGTTCCGCTTCACCATTCGTTGGTCCCGTCCGTCACTGTCCAAAATGATTCAGAATTTGAAGTAGTGACGACAAGTCGAGATAACAACATCCAGTCACCTAACAAAATATTAGGTGACTTGTTAGGTGGAGGTATTAAGTTTAGATCAAAAATTTAGAATTTCCTCCAATGGCAACGAGAAGAAACAATGACCCATTGTACCAACCAATGAGTCATCATGTCATCCGTTGTGGTGGTCTTCGAGAAGGGGACTTTTTCTGCATCTAGGACAAAACTACTGGTCCCAACGAGTCAGGGTCACTACTAACGACTCATTATGTGACTCATTGAGTCGTTACTGTAGCTTTCCAAATTTCTAGGGGCATTTTTGTAACTTTTCATTATTTTTTAGTTCATAAACAACGCTATTTTGAAATAATATCAAAGGCTTTGGATGGGTAAACGGTTCTTCTATCTCATTTCCCCACATAGATTTTCAGATTAACAAGTAAACCTGCAGCTTCTCTCAAGCCAGAACTAAATCAACCATCTCTTCTCAGAATGTCATCTAAGATTTTTCAAGCCAGGTATGTGGACTTCAACAAGGGTTCTATTTCCCCACGTGTCCATATTGTTTTCAAAATAACTTATAATTTCCAACCCTCCGTAGAAGATTAGAAGCTAGGATTTTTTGGTCAGCTTAAGAATTCCTTAATCTTGGATGATGCATTGCTTATGTGACTATTACTCAGCTGAAATTCATGTTTTGGTTTCATTCACAAAGTGTGCTCTCCTAGCCCTGATCCTTAGCATGATTTTTGAATAAAACTTGCATGATTTAGGGTTCGGATAGAATTATTGTATTATCATGACATTTTCACTTCAATTATGAATTTTAGTACGTATGCCTAGATAGAAAGTCAATGCTTTTGTATGCGCAATCTTAGTAATAAGCCGCACTAGTATATTCAGTTGTACTTCAATTTATCAACATGTTCTTTATTCCTTTAGGCTGTCATGACATTTCAGAAAGCCCTGAAAAGTCTTAGAACACAGATTCTTTCAAGTCCTTAGACTCTCCGAACACTTCTAGATAAGTAGCCTGACAATCTTAGAACATTAGTTTTGAGCTATCAAGACAACTAGATATAAGTAGGTTTTTCAGTGGGAGTAGTACTTAGCACCGAGCGGGTCAGAGTTTAGAACAGCAAAGGCTCTCAGACGATGAGCAACTGTGGTGTTATTAGGACTGAATGGCCCCAAAAAGTGATCATCACACACCAACCACTATACCTGGGCAAAGCTACGGTGGGCTCTTTTTCATTGGGTATTTATATCAAACTCTACGCCTAGCTCATGGTTATTTGTCGCTTAGAGTCTCCTATAGTACAACATATTCAGAGTCCTTAGTAAAGTCCAACTTATAAGTTTAGGATATTCTATGACCCTAACTCGCTTATCGCCTTATAGTTTTCCCGTAGATGTCAATGGCTGCATCGTATTTACGTTTTCGTTAGGTCGCTACATTCTACTTCAATGCTATGAGTTACTGGTATATCTATATTTAAATATATCTCACATACTGAATACATTCAAAGTATCAGACGTATATTTCTATGTGCCGTATATTTTTATGATATAGGCTCAGTATCCCACCTCACCACCACAACTAGCTTCTCAAACACTTTCCATTAGTTGGAGGTGGTGATTCCTCATCTGCGAAGGGGTGGAGTTTTCATCTTAAAACTTTTTTATTCAGCTTTTTGTTTTATTAATACGCTAGCCGAGGTATTTTCCAAGCAACTCATCTTTCTATTAGAGGTTTTCGACATATAGTCAACTATTGTGTCAACTTGGTGTTTTAGTATCAAATTTCATATGTTTTCACTACTCGGGACACTTTGTACATCAAATCAATTGTTCCATTATTTCCATCTATTCTTTCACTTAATATTATTTAAAATAGATTAGTTCAATAGAATTATGCTTTTCCATGGGTTTGCTTATAACTTGTGATCCTAAGTAACGTCGCTATCTGTGGTGTAAATGGTGGTTGTGACAAACTTAGCACGTAGCATCAGTTTAGATTTTTCTAGGAATTATGAAAGCTACATCAAGTAGAGTCCTTTTCAGGTGTGAAGCGACCACAATTAAGAGGGGAGGCTACGAGGCATTTTGTAGAAACCCTTTCTTCATGATTCCCACAGCGTAGAGCTACCCTATAACGCCCCTCCTAACTCGGTGCTCTATCCTTTAGTTAACAATGCCTCCAAACAGAGGAAACTCAAGGAGGAATAGAAATGAAGTAACTGACCCAACCCCACAAACTCTAGCAAACTCCTCATGATGATCAGTGTCGTGATCCAGAGTTCAAGGTAGCTATCCAAATGTTGGCTAAGGCGATGACCAACCAGGTTAACAGAAGGTCTTCACACCCGCCAATAATTGGTCTACAAATATTTCTAGAGTCCAAAGATTTTACCTAATGAATCCCAAAGATTTCACACAAAGTCCAAGGTAGAGAGGAACCATAGACCATTGAGGAGGTTCAGAAGATCACCAAATTGCGGCGTTACTTCCAAAGAAAGTGCAATTTGGCTTAGTTAAAAGGAGTGGCTCATATATGGCATAATAGTGGAAGGAGGGAAGGTGAAATGGTGCAGTTCGGGTGGATTGGGACATATTTCAGGACTGCATGCTTGGACAAATTCTTTCCCCAAGAGTCAAGGGAAGATAAGGCCTCTATGTTTTTGAACTTGAGGCAGAATGACATGCAAGAGTACGCATTAAAGTTCACTCAACTATCAAAGTATTCTCCAAAAATGGTTTGAAAGTCGATGGATCGCATACTCAAGTTCGTGAATGGAGTCTTAGACTCGGGTGGTCAAGGCGAGTGAAGGACTGCCATGCTTATCAATGAAATGGACATCTCCGTACTCATTATCCATGTACAGCTTGATTTCTGAGGCAATCAAAGACATAGAGAGGGGAGATAAAGGGCATGAACAAGCCACTTTTGAGTATTCTCGCAGAGGCCGGGCTGGCAGTAGTCACCCACAAAGTAGTAGAGACCTCCAACACCCTCTTCAGCCATCCTCCTTCTTCTAGACCTCATAAATATCAAAGAGGGTGGAGCATTAGGCTCACAAACCCTAGAGTCATATTTTCAAGAGCCAACTTTTCCAAAGATGTCATGTGCCAAGAATTATCCCGTGAATGTCGTCCTGGGCAAGGAGGTTGTTTTGGTTATGGCCATTGGGTCATAGGCTGAGAGATTGCTCATCAACAGGATGGGGAAGGCCCAGTCCACTACTTCCAGCAACTTCGCGTAGTCATTTGGCTTACCAGTAGTACTACCTAGGCTGTGTATGGGCCGTCAAAAACCGCTTATGTTTATCCTCCCACGACCAGGAGAAACGCGAAGGACGTAGTCACGTGTATGTTATGTCTCTTTCCAATAGATGTGTATGCTTTACTAGATCCAGGGCTTCACACTTCTTTCATGACTCCTTAAATTCTCATTCCATTTTGACATTAGCCTAGGAAATTCTCTCGTGAGCCGTTTTCGCCCTACTCGATTATGAGTCAATTAAAGCTAGTCGGGTGTATAGAGGATTGTTCGATGACAATGTTACAACTTCATATTGATCTAGTAGATTTAGATATGGTCAACTTCAACCTCATTCTTGGGATGGACTGGTTACATTCTTGCTATGCCTCGCCATTGTGGTCATTAGATTCTAGTTTCCTAATGAACCACCTCGAGTTGAAGGGTGTATTTTAGCGCCTAAGGGTCAGTTCATATCGTACCTTAAGGCTAGGAAAATGATCTCTAGGGGTGTATTTATCAATTTGGTTATGGTCAAAGATTCTCATTCCAAGACCCTAACACTCTACCCGCTTCCAATTGTAAATGAGTTCCATGTATTTCCTAAAGATCTTCCCGAGTTCCCTCTCTGAGGGAAATAGACTTGAAGACAGACCTTCTCCCATATACCCACTTCCTATCTGGGGCCCCTCCTTAAGAATGGCTCCAACCAGCTTAAAGAGTTCAAAGAATAGTTTAAAAAAACCTCTAGATAAGGGCCATCATACCCAATATCTCTTCATGGGGTGCTATAGCCTATTTGTGTGAAAGAAAGACAGTACACTTAATGCATCAACTAATGTGTTTTAACAAGGTTACTTATCAAGAACAAGCATCCCCTACCTAGGATTGGATGACTTGTTTGATAAACTTCGTGGGAGCTAGTTGTTTTCCCAAGGCATATCTCAAATCAAGACACCACTTAGCTCACAAAGAATGTGATATTTCAAAAATTGCCTTCAAACTCGTATGGTTACTACAAATTCGTAGTTATGTCTTTTGGACTAAACAATACTCCTGCAGCTTTTATGGACTGATGAACAAGGCATTCAAGCCGTGGCTCGGACATGTTTGTTGTCTTTATAGACGATATTCTAGTTCCGAATAGAGAAGGAGCATGCGTACTATTTGAGAATAGTTTTGTAGACGTCAGGGGCTGCCAGCTTGTTCAAGTAAATTTAGCAAGTTTGGAATTATTCCCGAAATCAAGGTATTTCATGGTCATGTCATCTCCAATGAGGGTATTCAGGTGGATCCTGGGCAGATAGTGCAGTCAAGTACCAGACCAAACCCACTTCCGTTAAATATTAGGAGTTTCTTGGGCCCAGCCATTATTATAGACGATTCATAGAAGGGTTCTCCTCCATTGCCTCCTTTGACCAGACTAACTAGTGAAGATGAAGTTTCAGTGGTTTAATACATGAGAAGATATTTTAGAAGTTGTAGACTCACTCACTACAACCCCAATTCTGATTCTTCCAAGGTTCGACGGGTTCATGATCTATCGTGATGCCTCCAGTTGGCCTTGGTTTTCTTTTTGAAGTAACATGGTAAAGGCATAGCTTATGTTTCCAGACAGGCTCAAGTCTGCGAGAAGAATTATCTAACCTGGGTGATCAGATTTCTACAAGTGCTGGTAGTATTTTCCTTTGGAAGATTTGGAGGCACTACCTTCATGGGGTTCATGTGAATAGTTTTATTGACTCAAGAGCCTACAATATGTGTTCAGTCAGAAGGACCTAAATCTGTGTTTGAGAAGATGGCTAGAACTATTAAAGGATTACACATAGTGTTGTATCACCCGGCAAGGCCATTATAGTGGTCGATGCCCTTAGTAGGAAGTCTATTGGGGGAGTGTTGCTCATATAGATGAGGATAAAAAGAAATGGCAAAGGATATTCATGTACTAGCTCAATTAGGGAGGTCCAGTTGGTTGATTCAGCAAAAGGTGGAGTTGTAGTCCAAAGTGGGTCAAAATCCTCCCTGGTGGTGAGGTTAAGTCAAAGCAGATGAAGACCTAATTCTACGAAGCCGAAGAAAGGGCCCCAAGGAAAGAGGTGGGAATCTTCAAAGTGGGAGATAGTGTGCTCCATTACCATGACAGGTTATGTGTTCTCGATGTAGATGATTTGAAGTGCGGATACTAATGGAAGCTCACAGCACTAGTTACTCTATTCACCCAAAGCCACCATGATGTACCGTGATTTATGGAAGTCTATCGGTGAATGGGCATAAAGAAGGCCATTGCAGAATTTGTAGCTAAGTGTTCAAACCGCGTAGGTCAAGGTTTAACATCAGAAACCTAGGTAAGAATCAGAATATTAGCATTCCTACTTGAAGTGGGAAGAAGTGAACATGGACTTCATTACAGTTCACCCCCACGGGCCGCCACAAAGATGGCTCAATCTTGGGTGGTTATAGAGACTAAGCTCAACATTACTTCCTACCAGTTAAGACCATAGACTCAGCACAGGATTATGCTAGACTGTACATTTGGGAGTTAGTCAGACTTCATGGAGTTCCCTTGTCTATTATTTAAGATAGGGGTACTTAGTTTACCTCACACTTATAGATGTAATTTCGTAAAGGACTTGGTACTCATGTTAAGATCAAAGACAGCCTTTTCACCCACATACATATGGCCAGCCGGGTGGGACTATTTAAACTTTGAAGCGGATATGTTGAGGGCTTGCATGATCGATTTCAAGTGCCGTTGATAATCACCTACCTCATCTAGTTTGGCGTATAAACAATAGCTACCACTCCTAAAATTCGATGGCCCCATTCGAGGAAATTTAATGTAGGAGGTGCGATCTCCATTAGGTGGTTTGAGGTTTGTAAAGCTTCCTTGATATGACCTGATTTATACATCAGGCCATGTACAAGGTTTAACTTATCAGGGAATAACAAAAACAGCCAAAGCCGATGTAATCATGTGTATGTACGAGAAGAAGTGGGGTTAGGAGTTTGTTGGTGGATGATTGCAGAGCCTGAAAATTTACCCATCAAAGGGGCGTGATGAGTTTGAGGAAGAAAGTAAAACTCAGTCCCAAATATATTTCTTACAAAACCTTTCGAGACACATTAGCAATGTGGCTTATGACGGGAGTTGCCTCAAGGAGTTAGCACTCATGCACCTAGCATTTTATGTGTCCTTGTTGAAGAAAATGTATTGGTGACCCAACCCGCAGTGCCTCTAGAGAGTGTCGGTAAAAGTGACAAACCTCTCTTATAACAGTTTCAGTTTATATCCTAGACTATCGGCCAGTTTAGAACAAAAAGATTGCTTCAAGAAAGGTCTTATGGAGGAACCAACTAGTTCAAGAGCTACATAGGAAGTGTATAGACATGATGGCTAAATACCCTCACCTATTCCCTTCACCAGCTTCCGCATCAGGTACTAAATTCCTCGTCACACTATTTAGTTCCATACTCATTAGCTCTTACCATGATTTAGTACCCCTCTAGTTGTATAACTCAGCTTGTATGTTCACCCGCTGGGAGTCAAGCCACTCCTTTAATAATTAGTTTACAGACTTCAGTTCAGGATTGCAACTCTATCCCCGCCTTTCAACTTACTTAGCCTTTCATTCAAGGACAAATATTCCCAAGGGGAAATATTATAACACTTAAAAAGTTCTTAGACTAAACCTTAACGACTCAACCAATGAGTCATTTTCAAGTGACGATTACCCATTGCGTGAGAGTCATTGTTAGCCTCTGCTGCATTACTTCCCATATCCAATGTTAATAGATGACCTGTTTCTTCAGGTAACAAGTAATTATTTTGATCCGTTGGTAGCAATCCAGAAACCTCTCAAATATGTCTTCCAAACAATTAGTCGGACGATGGGTCGTTGTTTGGTCTAACGACTCATCATAGGGAGCCGTCGGAAGAAATCCAAAATGGCTAGAAAACCTCTAGTGCACACAGCTGGAAATAATGGCTAGTAGTTTCTCGATACAATGGGTCATTCTGCGTGATCCCTTAGAGGGTATCCACAAAATGTTCAAAACTCTTCTAGTAACAGCAAGAGGAACTAACGACGGTTGCTTGCTTTTAATGGGTTGTTGTTCTCGGGTCCATTGCTTAGTGTCCAAAAGTTAAGACCACCGACTCATTAAAGGATTATGCGCGACCGTACATCTTAGGAGTTAGTCGTACTACATGGAGTTCCCTTGTCAATCATTTCATATAGGGGTACTCAAGCACTCGCACTTTTGAAAGTCATTTCGAAAGACTTACTGTGTCAAGCTCAAGACAACTTTTCACCCACAAACATGCAGCCAGCCGAGTGGACTATTTAGACTTTGGAGGATATGTTAGGGATTGCATGATTAATTTCACAGGTTGGATAATCATCACTGCATCGAGGTTGCATACAACAATAGTTAACACCCAAAGATTCAGATGGCCTATTCGAGGCACTATATGGCAAGAGGTGTAGATATCCTATAAGGTAGTTTGAGGTCGGTGAAGCTATCTTTGGAGGACCCGATTCCGGTGCATGAGGCGTAGTTCATCTTATCGTGGAACAATTGAAAACAGCTCAAAGCTGATAAAAATCATATACAAATGTAAGGAGAAGGGAGATGGAGTTTGTTGTTGATGATTGGGTATATTTGAAAGTTTTACCTATGAAAGGTGTTTTAAAGGTTTTAGAGGGGTAAACGTGTCTTTTCTCCCCATTTCCCTCACTTACTTTTATATTAACGTACATAAACTCCAAATCTTCTCTCTCAAGTCAGGAACTAGGCATCCATCTCTTCCGAAAATTTCCAAGCTAATTCTCGGGACTTTTAGGTAAGTGGGACTTCAACAAAGGTTCCCTTGACCCTTGTATCCCAAATTATTTTCATAAGAACTTTATAATTTCCAACTCCGTAGAAGATTAGAAGCTAGGTTTTCACCATCTTAAGAACTCCTTAATCTTGATGATGCTTTAATCTTACATGACTATTACTAGTTAAATCTGGTGTTTTGATTTCATTCACAAAGTGTGTTTTCCTATTCTAATCCTTAGCATGATTTTTGAATAATCCTTTCATGATTTAGAATTCGTGATAGAAATATTGTATTGTCATGATATTTTCACTTAAATTATGAATTTTAGCACAAATGCCTGGATGGAAAGTCAATGCTTTTAGTATGTCTACCAAAGAATATTATCAATACTCCGTATATTCAAAATAGGGGCATCGCTTATTAGGGCATAAAAATTCGTTGTTCTTAGACACACACTTTAAATAAATTAGCTAGGACAAGTCTTAGAACACAAATTTTTCATGTCCTTAGACCGTCAGCACACTTCCGTATAAGTAGTTCGAGTTAGTCTTAGACACGCTTGAGCGAACAAAGACCGCTTAGATATAAGTAGGTTTTTAGTCGAATAGTACTTAGCAATCAATGGGCTCAATTTAGGTTCCAAGAACTACTACCATAGGTTATTAACCCGAATGGACCCCAGATAGTGATCACACCAGCCACATACCCAAACCATAATGGGCCTTTTCACAAGGTGCATGTGACTAACTCACGTCCACTCTCACATGTTTATATGCCTGCTAGAGCCTCTCCCATATTGGGCAAGATAGTCGAGTCCTCATCCTATCCATTTAATAAGTTTCAAGATATGCTTATGACTCTAACTCAGCTTCTTATCAATTTGCCATTGCCATAGATGTTAGACTATTTTATCAGATTTATGTTTTCGTATAGGGTCTCTACATTCTACTTCGCCCCGCTATGAGTTACTCGTATATTTGTGTTTAAATATATCATCACATACTCGATACATTCAAAGTACTAATCTCATATTTCTATGTGCTATATTTTTATGATATAGGCTCAAAGTACCCAACCACAACACCAAACTAGTTTCTCTCAAATACTCTTTCAATAGTTGATAGTGGTGAGTCCTCATCCGTTGAGGGCGTGAGTTTTCATCTTCAACTTTATTATTTAACTTTAGTTTCATTTATTAGTGTTAGCTGGGGTCTTGTCCAAGAAACTCATCTTTGTAGTAGAGGCTGTGAGAAATTGTCAAGCATTATGTCGCTTGGTGTTTTAGTATCAAATTTCATATGTATTCACTTACTTAGATTAGTTTGTACTTAGAACTAGTTGTTCCATTATTTCGCTTATGCTTCGCTTAATATTATTTTATAGTAGATTAGTATTAATAGAATTATGCTTTTTCATGAATTTTCTTGGGGTCACTTCTGAGATCCTAAGTATCATGTCGTGTCCAAGGTAAGGGCAACTGTAGCTACAGTCATTAGTTCTCGGCTAACGGCTTATATGACGCAGCTGTTCTATTGAATTTCATCAAGGTTTCCTCTCCGGCTTTCATTCCAAGTTCGAGGCTTGGTCTTAGGGACTTTTTATGGTGTTACATATACCTTATTTTATTCTCAACTAGTAGTAAGCCATAAAAAAAATATTTTCTTGGACCATTTGTGGTCTGAGTGTCGATCACGCCTGGGGTGCAGGCTTGAGGCGTGACACAAACATGGAAAACTAGTCCAATATTAGTACAAGAAGTGGGTGATATGATGGAGAATATGTATAGCATCTCCTGAGTTGCCTCCTAAGAAGGTAAGTGTCATTCCATGTTTTATGTTTCTTCCACTTGAGGATATGAACTGCCGACCCAACTTTGACTAGAGATTTTGGTGATTCTCATGATGATGGTATGAACACAAGGAGGCCATTCCTGAGTATTTCATTTTGTACTTTAGGCCTTTAAAATGAGGAATGTCATTTTTCCTTTTTTGTTACGGGCCAAAATGAAATCACTTTGATCCTCCTCTCCAAAATCAATCAAAACTCGATTGTCTTATTTTCCACAACTTCAAGTAATCACAATATTGAGAAACAGTTGGAATGTGGTCTAAATCACTC
Source organism: Datura stramonium (assembly GCA_018107945.1). Lineage (NCBI taxonomy): Eukaryota > Viridiplantae > Streptophyta > Magnoliopsida > Solanales > Solanaceae > Datura > Datura stramonium. The sequence continues at coordinate 336,015 of JACEIK010000680.1, forward strand.
CATTTTCAAATTTGCCTCATTCTTGATATCCTCACTCAAATGCACTAGAGTCCTCAAAAATAATTTGATGGATTTTTCATTGCCACTCTAGTGTCATTTCTTCAATTTTAGTATCTTGTGTATTTTGAATTGGTTGGTTGGCAAATCACCCATAGCTCTTCAAAATCTATCTTGACCTCTTCTTTGCTTAGAAACTTCTTCAAAATTAGTACCCATGACTCATTTGATGTTAAGTATTGTATGCTTCAAATATAGTAATTAATTTGGCCTCTAAATTTTGAGTAGAAAATTCTAGGACCTCCACTTCATGGGCTCAAGCCAACATGCATTGTCAAGAATTCTTCCATCATTCATGAAGTCCCCTCATGATCCTCGTATACTTTAAATTGTTGAGCTTGCGTTAATAACCAATCGTGGCTCATAATTTCCACTTTGTCAAGTTTTTCTTCATAGTAGGAGTTGTCCAAAGCTTGCAAATGTGATCTTGGGCATAATTGCATGCCCAAGTGCTACTTTATAACTTAATTTTTTTAATTTTTTTATTTTATTTGGTTTTGGATGTTTATTCTCATGTGATTTTATGTAAATGTGAATATATACTAACCAACATGATTATTCCTTGTTTTTGAAGGTTAATAATGCATTTGAGGAACTAATTCATGATTTGGTGAAGTGGAGGAATGGAATCAAGAGCAAAAGGTGAAATTCAACAAGAAACATGCACCGGCACCCGGCACGATAGCTGGCACGCGCCAACGCGGCAACATCAGCCGAAAATTGCATTTTTGGCACATTCCAGCTGAGGGTATCACATGGTACCTCCGTGTCAGCGCAGGTCAATTAGGCATCTCAGCCCGTGACACACGTTGTCGTCTACCACAGCCAAATTTTGCATTTTTCAAAGATAGTATAAATTGAACCCTTAGCTTCTAAACTATTTGACTCAAGGATTTTCTGAAAACTGAAGGAGGCGCAAAGGAGAGACTTGAAGAACTCCTATTGGGTTCATATTTTCTTGGTTTCTTTTCATCTATTCTTGTAAGTATATTACTCTAAACAACATTTTCTTGTAACTATATTTAACATGCGTGGCTAGAACCCTTCCTGTAGGTTGAAGCCACAAGATATGATTGTGATTTTGCAATTTGTTTTGGAATTGGCTGATTGTTTTGTCTTACATTCGATTGTTGGTTGTTTTTATGGATTGATTACCATAAAAACATATATGTTAACTTGGGTAATAGCTTGAGAAAGCATTACCTAGGTCAGGACATGAGAATGTGAGGAGCATGTTTGATCTCGCGATATAATCTTGTTTCCTGACAGAAATATACCTAACACCTTGCTTGGTTGACAAACGGGGGTATTAAAGACCAACTTGGGATTATCACATCACCACTCGAAGAAGCAGTTGTGAGGCTGTTGAGCAAATCGTTAGACGCACAAAAGTCCCTAATCGTTTCCCCCGTAAACCACAACATAATTGATTGCCCGCGAACTAGAAATTAGCATCCTCACTCACCGTGATGCTGAGGCCAGATTGCCGTGCTTAGAGGCTCGAAAGACAATGAACATACAATTCTAAATATGTGAGACGACAATTGATAGTTTCATACTTAAACCATTGCAAATCGTAGTATCACATGATTATCCGGGCTCAACTCTATGTTGCTCCTAGAGTGAATCTTAATATTTCGTTGACCATATTAAGACTTAATTAAACCTTCTTGGAAACCCCAAGAATCAACACTTGCGAAAGTTAATATCACACTTGAACTTTATAGTTAGTCAATTGGTCCAGTCCTCGTGGGTTCGACATTCCGGTTCTTAAAAAGGGCCACTCAGACATTTGTACATCCCGTATACTTGCGGGCTCACTGCTTTTGCGCCGCTGTCGGGACTCAGCTAAGTTTAGTGAATTTATCTCTGTTTTTGTGTGATTTAAATTTCTTAAGTGTTGAAAAATTTTTCTTTTCTTTTTAATTTTAGATTTATTTTATTTTTAGTTTTTTTTAATCTCGATACCCTTCTTAACATGACATCATGGAATATAAATGGGTTAAATGGTGGATACTCTTACTTGGATGAGTCTTGTCTGAATCATGGAGAATCCCACTTGTGGCAACACCGTAACACGTGCAATATATGTTGTGGTCAAGATGGACATTGGGATGGTTGTCCGAATGCATACTACCATCCCCTGCTTCCCTACTATGATCCTTCACAAGGTTTTTATGAATATAGGCATGATGAATATGAGGACTTGGGACGCCAAGCTCGACAGAAGACATGCTAAAACAGATGATCGAGCAAACAGAAGGCAATGAAGGAGGCGAGAAAGATTGAATTCAAAGAAGAAGAGAATGCAGTAGGCTCTAGAAAGGATGAGCGTTAAATCTACCTGAGATGATGGTCAAGCTGAGGCTTATGATAAATTGCAAAAATAGCTTGTAGGCGAGATTCAAGAGGAACTACAAGAGGAAGCCAAGGGTGAATTTTTGATGAAGCCCTACAATTAGAATCTGGTTGTCCCCGTGATGGGCTCACACTTATGGGAAATTCATGCACTCAAGAAGAGATAGAGTATACCCCATTTGTCATTAATGGAGAGATAGATGCTGATGCGGAGAAGGTGTATACAAGTAAGGAGGTCAATCACAATGCAATAAAGTTGAGGTGTAGTGGACCCCAATCGATGCATTTTTCGACATTGAGTTTGGGGTGAAGACATAGAAATAGAGTCTTCCAAGCTTATAGAGGAATGTCTAGAGGAGGAACAAGCCTCGTATATTTTGGAATTTGCTAATTTCAATAGACAAAATGACTTCACTTACTTAATAGCCAATAAACGTCAAGGGCGATCTACCGCTTGTCCTTATACTCTTCACCACCACCCCTAGAACACAAAAGGAAATTAGAGAAGAAACTAGGGGTGAGATTCATATCCTCAAGGTGGAGGAAAAGCGGTGGAAACGTAATACGTCGTCATGCCGCGATGTAAAATTAGGGCTGCTTGGGAGGTAACCCAAGTGGGTCCCGGTACCATTTTAATTTCCCTGTGCATTAGAGTTGTTTTTATTTATTTTAAAGCTTTTTGTTATTTTTGGTGGAAAGTTAGGCACAGATGGAGGGGAAGTTTGAGTACCCGTGGAGGAGGAAGCTAACAAACATGGAAGAGAAAAAGTGTGGGTCGAACACCCACTTGTGCAACTTTGAACGAAAAGCATGCAGTTAGCTGTGGCCTAAAGGCCTTCAGAGTATTTCTCACCCTCTTTAAATGTTAAGTTGATGCCATGGGGGACATAGCATGATCCAAGTGTGGGTGAGGGAAATTTCAAAATTTTTGTGCTTAACGATGTTTGGTGAATGTAATGCTTGTGAGAAAATTGAAAAAAAAATTGTGAGTTAAGCATGACTTCATCACCCGTTGGTTTTTCTTTTCGGTTCTTTTCCGACGAGGGGGTCTTTGAACCGAAGAATAAATTTTTTTCTTTGTCCGTATATAATTTTTTTAGTCATAGGGACTGTTTCCGACGATGGATGCATGACGACCGTCTTGAGGAAAATTAGTCAATAGGTTTTGGTTTTTGAACCCGTAGCTAATTGATGGCTTGATATTCTTGTTATGTGCTATAAATGATTGTAAGATGCAAGTATGTTTAGTGTTGAAGCACAAGTGGTATACCCATGTTGGAGACACCTAGGCTCTGAATTTGACTCAATATGATTAAAGCTTAATGTTTGAATTCTGTGATTAGCCGAGTTAAAAAAAATCTGCCGAGTATGTCTTGAATTGAGCATGTGTCATGTGAGTGTAAGGTTTTGATTATTCTCGTGCTATTGTGGAGTGTCTAGAACTTGCTCGGTGTTTATAAATGAAATGACGGATGTAGAGTGTAGGAAATAATTTAGGCATTTCTTTGAATGAGCCAAATATTTAATCCTTTCCTTACCTACCTTGAATATTGAATCCTAGTTAGCCCCATTGAGCCTTAATCCTATTCTTTGATAGCTACAACATAAGTTTAATCCTTTTTCTTTCATTAGCCTTTAATTTGATCCAAAACTCCTAAGCGCTTAAGTGAAAAAAATTCAAAGAGTGAAGGAGTGAGAAGCGTGAAAGAAGGAAAAGTAGAAGTTGTGAAAGTTGAGAAAAGGACAAAGGTGCACTTGTGTAAAAATGGTTGATTATTAGTAAGGAGTAAGAAAATAAATGAATTAAAAAAAAAATTCTTAAGTACTCCTTACTACTAAGCTGAGTGTGCTTAAAGAAATGGGAACAAGAAGAGAAAATTCAAGATTGAAAAGAATGAGGAGGAAGTAAGAAAAGAGATGTCCTTAATGAATGTTGGATGTATTAAAAACGCTTGGGGGAGATAGTCACTATTACTGGCCAGAATAATACCTACCCGTCCCTTAGCTTACATTACAACCCATTAAGTCCTACTTGATCTTACGTTTATACATCCTTAAATTACTGGAGTAAAACACTAAGGGCAAGCTTATGGGTCATTACATGATGCATGTGAATTCTTTGCGAGAGCGAGCGTAATTTTTATTCATATACCCATACATGGTGTTATTTTGAAAATTCAAGAGTTAAAATGAGTAACTCTTGTTGGGAGGGCACATGTTTAGTGAAGGAGGCTAGAATTCATGTTGGATTTCTTGATCAGTTGATTTGCATGAGTTTGCTTAGATTGAGAGTAAATTCTTGAGGTTAGGAAGTCCTAACATAGTTTTACTTAATTTTAAGGAATAAAACATGCATGCTCTATTTGTAAGTTGCTATCTTACATAATCATTATAGCCGTAGCTTGAATTATCTTGCTAAATTAGCTGTGTGAGAGTCTTCATGTGCATGGGATGTAAAAGGTTTGTTCGAGATCTAACAAGACTTTAAGTGTGGGTTGTGATCTTGGGCAGGAACCATGCCCAAGTGCTACTTTATAACTCAGTTTAGTCTTGTTTATCTCTTATTTATATACATTCTCATGATTTTATGTAAATGTGAATATATACTAACCAACAATTAGTCCTTGTTTTTGAAGGTTAATAATGCATTTGGAGGAACTAATTCATGATTTGGTGAAGTGGAGGAATGGAATCCAAGAGCAAAAGGTGAAATTCAACAAGAAAACATGCACAACTGGCACCCGGCGCGATAGGGGCTGTGGCACGCTGCCAACGCGGTATCAGCTTGGCCAAAAATTGCATGTTTTGGCACATTCCAGTGAGGGTATGTTACCTCCGTGTCACTGAGGTCAATTAGGGTTCTGCACCCGTGACACGTTGCTGTTCCACCACAAAGCCAAATTTTGCATTTTTTCAAAGATAGTATAAATTGAACCCTTAGCTTCTAAAATCATTTGACACGGGATTTTCTGGACAAACTGAAGGAGGCGCGAAGGAGACTTGAATAACTCCTATTGGGTTCATATTTTCTTGGTTTCTTTTCATCTATTCTTGTAAATATATTACTCTAAACAACGCTTTTCTTGTAACTATACGAACATGCGTGGCTAGAACCCTTCCTGTAGGGTTGAAGCCACAAGATATGATCAGATTTTGCGATTTGTTTTGGAATTCAAGTTATTGATTGTTGTTATTGTCTACATTCTGGATTGTTGGCTGTTTTTATGATTGATCACCATAAAAACATATATGTTAACTTGGGTAATAGCTTGAGAAAGCATTACCTAGTCAGGATATGAGAATGAGGAGCATGTTTGTATCTCAAGTGATATAATCTTGTGTTCAGAATAGAAATATACCAAACACCTTGCTTGGTTGACAAACGGGGGGTATTAAAGACCAACTTGGATTATCACATCACCCTCAAGAAAGTAGTTGTGAGGCTAAGTTGAGTTAAATGTGGTTAGACGCACGAAAGTCCCTAATCGCTTCCCCCGTAAACCACAACATACCCGATTGCCCAAGAACTAGAAATTAGCATCCTCGCTCACTATGATGCTGGAGGCTAGGATTGCCATGTTTAGAGGCTCGAAAGACCATGAACATGCAATTCTAATTATGTGAGACGACACTTGATAGTTTCATACTTAAACCATTGCAAATCGTAGTATCGCGTGATTATCTGGTTTCAACTCTATGTTGCTCCTAGAGTGAATTCAGAATATTTTGTTGACCATATTTAGACTTAATTAAACCTTCTTGAAAACCTCAAGAATCAACACTTGCGAAAGTTAATATCACACTTGAACTTGATAGTTAGCCGAATTGGTCCAGTCCCTGTGGGTTTGACATTCCGGTTCTTAAAAAGGGCCACTGTATTACTTGTACAACCCGTATACTTGCGGGCTCATCAAGTTTTTAGCGCTGTTTCTGGGACTCAGCTAAGTTTAGTGAATTTATCTCGTTTTTGGTCGATTTTTAAATTTCTTAAGTGTTGAAAATATTTTCTTTTTCTTTATTAATTTTAGATTTATTTTATTTATTTTAGTTTTTAATCTGATACCCTTCTTAACATGACATCATGGAATATAAATGGGTTAAATGGTGGATAATCTTCCTACTTTGATGAGTCTTGTCCTGAATTCGCGGAGGACCCCACTTGTGGCAACACCGTAACACGTGCAATATATGTTGTGGTCAAGATGGACATTGGGATGGCTGTCCGAAGGCATACTAACATCCCCCAAGCCCCTACTATGATCCTTCTGTTATTTTTGCTGAATATAGGCATGATGAATATGAGGACTTGGGACGCCAAGCTCGAATAGAAGACATGCTAAACAGCATGATTGAGCAAACAAGCAATGAAGGAGGCTATAAAAGATTGGAGAATTCAGCAAGAAGAGGAAATGCAGAGGCTCTAGAAAGGATGAGCGTTAAATTCACGGAGATGATGGCTGAAGCTGAGGCTTATGATAAATTGCAGGTAACAGTTAGAAGATATTCAAGAGGAACTAAGAGGAAGCCAAGGGTGAATTTTCGATGAAGCCCTACAATTAGAATCTTTTGCTGTCCCCGTGATGGGCTCACACTTATGGGAAATTCATGCACTGAAGAAGAGATAGAGTATACCCCATTTGTCATTAATGGAGAGATAGATGTTGATGCGGAGAAGGTGTATACAAGTAAGGAGGTCAATCACAATGCAGCTTCAAAGTCGAGGTGTAGTGGACCCAATCGATGCATTTTTCGACATTGAGTTTGGGTGAAGACATAGAAATAGAGTCTTCCAAGCTTATAGAGGAATGTCTAGAGGAGGAAATAAGCCCTGCATATTTTGGAATTTGCTGATTTTAAATAGACAAAATGACTTCACTTACTTAATAGCCAATAAACGTCAAGGGCGACATCTACCTGGTCCTTGCTACCACCACCCCTAGAACACAAAAAGGAAATTAGAGAAGAAACTAGGGGTGAGATTCATATCCTCAAGGTGGAGGAAAAAGCGGTGAAACGCACACGTCATGCCGCAACGTAAAATTAGGCGCCTCGCTTGGGAGGCAACCCAAGGGTACCCGGGTACCATTTTAATTTCGTGCATTAGAGTTATTTTTATTTATTTTAAAGCTTTTGTTACTTTTGGTGGAAAGTTAGGTACGATGGAGGGGAAGTTTGGAGTACCCGTGGAGGAGGAAGCTAACAAACATGGAAGAGAAAAAGTGTGGGTCGAACACCCACTTGTGCAACACTAAAGAAAAGCATGCAGCTAGCTAGGCCTAAAGGCCTCGTGGAGCATTTCTCAAATTTTTAAATGTGTTGTTGATGCTATGGGGACATAGCATGATTCAAGTGCAAGAGGGAAATTTCAAAATTTTTGTGCTTAACGATGTTTGGTGAATGTAATGCTTGTGAGAAAATTCAAAAAAAATTTGTGTATTAAGCATGACTTCATCACCTGCTATTTTTCTTTTCGGTTCTTTTCCGACTGAGGTCTTTGAACCGAAGAATAAATTTTTTCTTTGTCCGTATATACGTTTTTAGTCATAGTTAGGGACTGTTTCCGATTTATGGATGGATGACGACCGTCTTGAGTAAAATTAGTCAATAGGTTTTGGTTTTTGAACCCGTAGCTAATTGATGGCTTGATATTCTTGTTATGTGCTATAAATGATTGTAAGATGCAAGTATGTTTAGTGTTGAAGCATGTAAGTGGTATACCTATGTTGGAGACACCTAGGCTCTTGAATTTGACTCAATATGATTAAAGCTTAATGCTTGAATTCTGTGATTAAATGAAGTTAAAAAATCATTGAGTATGTCTTGAATTGAGTATGTGCCATGAGTGTAAGGTTTTTGATTATTCGTGCTATTGTGGGAGTGTCTAGAACTTGCCTGGTCTGTTTATAAAACGAAATGAAGGATGTAGGAGTGTAGGAAATGATTTAGGCATTTCTTTGAATGAGCCAAATATTTAACTTTCCTTACCTACCTTGAATATTGAATCCTAGTTAGCCCCATTGAGCCTTAATTCTATTCTTTGATAGCTACAACATAAGTTTAACTTTTCTTTCATTAGCCTTTAATTTGATCCAAAACTCCTAAGCGCTTAAGTGAAAAAAATTCAAAGAGTGAAGGAGTGAGAAGCGTGAAAAAGAAGGAAAAGTAGAAGTTGTGAAAGTTGGGAAAAGGACAAAGGTGCACTTGTAAAAATGGTTGATTATTAGTAAGGAGTAAGAAAATAAATGAATTAAAAAAAATATCTTAAGTACTCCTTACTACTAAGCTGAGTGTGCTTAAAGAAATGGGAACAAGAAGAGAAAATTCAAGATTGAAAAGAATGAGGAGGAAGTAAGAAAAGAGATGTCCTTAATGAATGTTGATGTATTAAAAGCGCCTTGGGGGAGATAGTCACTACATCGCCAGAATAATACCTACCCGTCCCTTAGCTTACATTACAACTCCATTAAGTCCTACTTGATCTTACGTTTATACATCCTTAAATTAGTGGAAAGTAAACACTAAGGGCAAGCTTATGGGTCATTACATGATGCATGTGAATTCTTTGCGAGAGCGAGCGACTTTTATTCATATAACCATACATGGTGTTATTTTGAAAATTCAAGAGTTAAAATGAGTAACTCTCTTGTTGTGAGGGCACATGCTTCTTAATGAAGGATAGAATTCATGTTGGATTTCTTGATCAGTTGATTTGCATGAGTTTGCTTAGATTGAGAGTAAATTCTTGAGGTTAGGAAGTCCTAACATAGTTTTACTTAATTTTTAAGGAATAAACATGCATGCTCTATTTGTAACTTGCTAACTTACATAATCATTATAGCCGTAGCTTGAATTATCTTGCTAAATTAGCTGTGTGAGAGTCTTCATGTGCATGGGATGTAAAAGGTTTGTTTGAGGACGAACAAACTTTAAGTGTGGGTTGTGATCTTGGGCATAATTGCATGCCCAAGTGCTACTTTATAACTCACTTTAGTTTTGTTTATCTACTTATTTATATACATTCTCATGTGATTTTATGTAAATGTGAATATATACTAACCAACATGATTAGTCCTATTTTTTGAAGGTTAATAATGCATTTGAGGAACTAATTTATGATTTGGTGAAGTGGAGGAATGGAATCAAGAGCAAAAGGTGAAATTCAACAAGAAAACATGCAATAAACGCACCCGGCGCGATAGGGGCCGTGGCACGCCGGCTAACGCGGCAACACTTGGCCGAAAATTGCATGTTTTGGCACATTCCAGTGAGTCTACTCCGTGTGTCACGGAGGTCAATTAGGCGTTCAGCCTCCGTGACACGTTGCTGTTCCACCACAGGCCAAATTTGCATTTTTTCAGCATAGTATAAATTGAACCCTTTAGCTTCTAAAATCATTTGACACGGGATTTTCTCGAAAATCAAGGAGGCGCAAAGGAGACTTGAAGAACTCCTATTGCTCCATATTTTCTGGTTTCTTTCATCTATTCTTGTAAGTATATTACTCTAAACAACGTTTTTTTGTAATTATACAACATGCGTGGCTAGAACCCTTCCTCTAGGGTTGAAGCCACAAGATATAATTGTGATTTTGCGATTTGTTTTGGAATTAAGTTATTGATTATCGTTTTGTCTTACATTCGATTGTTGGGCTGTTTTTATGATTGATCACCACAAAAACATATATGTTTGCTTGGGCAATAGCTTGAGAAAGCATTACCTAGGTCAGCACATGAGAATGTGAGGAGCATGTTTGTATCTCGCGATATAATCTTGTGTGAAGGATAGAAATATACCTAACACCTTGCTTTGTTGACAAACGGGGTATTAAAGACCAACTTGGGATCATCACATCACCACTCAACAAAGTAGTTGTGAGGCTAAGTTAAAGTTAAATGGTTAGACGCACGAAAGTCCCAATCGTTTCCCCCAAAACCACAACATATTTGATTGCCCGCGAACTAGAAATTAGCATCCTCGCCTCATTATGATGCGCTGAGGCTAGATTGCCGTGCTTGAGGCTCAAAAGACCATGAACATGCAATTCTAATTATGTGAGATGACAATTGATAGTTTCATACTTAAACCATTACAAATCGTAGTATCGCATGATTATCTGGTTTCAACTCTATGTTGCTCCTAGAGTGAATTCAGAATATTTCGTTGACATATTTAGACTTAATTAAACCTTCTTGAAAACCTCAAGAATCAACACTTGCGAAAGTTAATATCACACTTGAACTTGATAGTTAGCTGAATTGGTCCAGTCCCTGTGTGTTCGACATTCCGGTTCTTAAAAAGGGCCACTGTATTACTTGTACAACCCGTATACTTGCGGTCTCATCAAAAAGTTCATTCATGAAAAATGCACGTCTTGAATAATTTCCTCATCTTAAAATTGATCTTCTTCCCACCATTCGGTCAATACTTGCCCATTATATGTCTTTTTCCCTATTTCTCTCCTCGAAATATTTTCAAACTCTCCACTTTGAGACTTAGAGATTTCTTCTTTAATCTTTAGCTCGTTTTCATTATTTCCACAATAGTCATTTTGGTCATAAAAACTTTGTGGCTCATCTTTTATATGAAAGTCTCTTTGTCAACTGTCACCACTTGAGGAGTAGACGATTACATTGAATAGGAAAGTGTATCTTTAAATGAATCTTTTACTCTTTTCAATTCCATGACATTTGCTAAGACAGATTTGTTGGTTTCTTCTAAGTTAGAATTCTGATCCAACAATGTTTGGAGCATTGCTTGGATTTCTCCCAAATCCGACATTTTGTCCTTCACCCGCCATGTCATTATTCATATAAAACTCAAAAGGACAACTAGCATTTTAATTAGAGAATCTTGTGGAGAACTCATAATAGTTGGAACAATCATCCCCAATGACCACCTTAACAATCATATGAATTACAACTATACCGATCATAGGAATGGTAGGATGTACACATCTCTCTCCCAAGTGCATGTTCACAATCTTGCTAAAAATAGGATCCTCCACAATATGGATATTGGTCATTAAGATATGGGTTGCAACCATCAAAACCGTTCTCATTCTATGATTCCATGATACTCCTACTACACACTACAAAGCAAAGAAAAAGTGATAAAATACCACTAAATAAATACCCTAAATCAGAAATACTTGATAGGATCTATGCTAATGTCCCCGGCAACGCCGCCATAATTAATTTGAAAAGACGCTAAAATCCACTTCAATTATAGTAGTGTAAAATAGTTTTAGCAAATATAGTACCCAACTTGGAGTAGGGGTCGAATCAACAGAGATTACGTTAAGTTCAGACTATCTAGTACCCCTCAATCTAGATTTGTAGGTTTAGAGAGTATTTCGATTAGGATTAGGCAAAATTTAACTAGAACTATTAAATGCAAATTCCTTAGGGTTAAATCAATTGATGAAAAGTACTAGGAAAGTGACCCTAATTATGGGTCGATCCCCATAAATCACCCAATATTGGTAAATTGAAAGTGGGCTATAGATGAACATGCAAGAAAAGACTTAGGCCACCCATGGGTATCTTTCAATAGCAAGGTGTCAATCTACTTCAATTTTGTCAAATTGAAGAAAACTCTCTTCCACCCAATTGCTTGTTGCCAATTGGAATTCAACCTATGTCTAGAAAAATTCATTAAACAAGGGTTATGCCTTAAGTTATCATTGATTGATCCTAACCCAACCTAACTATGCTCTTTCAAGCCTCATAAAGGTAATTGGGCAAGATTGACTGATTTTCATCATTAACCACATACTACAAAGAAAAGATCAATCAAATGTTATTAAGCCCACAATCACATTTACTAAATTCGGATCATAAGGGTTCACAACCCTATCTTTGGGTTTAGCTACACATAGCAAGAAGAAGAGTAGAAAGTAAGTAATTAAACATTCTTACCAAAGAAATTGTAAATTGTAGAAAAAATCATGAATTGATGAAATTGAATCTTTAAAATTACAATCTAAAGCTAATATCTACTCTACTATGGTTGATAATTAAAGTATTCTATCTATCTCAATAATCTCTATTGAATGCTTCTGAAAAATAACAAAAAAATCTCTTTACACTGTGTCATGAAAATCCCAAAATAATTTGAACTCAGAGGGTCTTAGGTATCCAGGGACAAACTGTCCTTTGGAAGGACGAATCTTCCTTTTCCCCATTGATTAAAATCATCATCTTCCAAACAGCCTTTCGTCCTTTGATCGATGGACCGTCTTTTGGAAAGACAGTGTATCTCTTACTTCATCAATTAAGATTGCCCTCTGTCTCCTTATGGATCCGTATGTCAATTGACGGAACATATTTTGGAAACATGATATGTTCTTCACTCTATCAATTACGGACCTCTTCAGAATGGTTTCAGGAAATAATGGCAATGACTGGACAGATGAACATGCAGACCATCCTTCAGACAAATGGTCCATCCTTTGCTTTGTGTTTTGGACAGATTTTTTGGCTTTGAATCCTCTTTTTTTTATTTTTCTTGGGTTCCTGAAACATAGCATAATGAGGTTAGTTTCCACTTAATTTAGCTCCAAAGACATGAAAAATTCTATGAAATAAAGCAAAGACGTGTCACAAATTCCCCACACATCAACACCCCCAACTTAAAAAATTTGCTTGTCCTCAAGCAAATGAAAAGAGAAAACTACCCTAAGACCTAAACTAATATCCTAGAATACAAATTGCAATGTCTATGGTGGTTGTGAACAATGGCTACAAACACGTACATTTCACTCCAGCCACCCCCTCAGTCCAATAAAAATCAGTTTTCTCGCAACTATTCAAACTAAGAATGCAATCTCCACAAATGACATTATATCAACATGGCCAGCCATTCACATCCACTTTCCCTCACAAACAGACAAATGAAAGTTTCCATCGTTTCTAAAGCAATGTAACACACCAAATAAGAACACACAAGTTCAATAGAGGAGAGAAATAGACTCAACTCTCACAAAGAAGTCCACAAGATAGGTCACAACCACCATATGCTTGCATGTTTACTCAAGTGTCTTTCCTTTTGGATATTCGGGTTGAGATCGCACAAAGGCTTTTCTAAGCTTGTAATGAGGATCAAAGGACTGGTAGGATACAAATATGGCTTTTAGTGACTCATTTACCATCCTTGAACACTTCATAATTCTTTCACAATACTGTTACCTTTTTAATCCCTTCTTTTCTTCTCTTCTCTTTTTAGCAACTTTTCACACCCCAAAGTGCTTTTCTGAGCTCAATTTTTTTTCTCTTTTCTCTCTTTTGTTTGCTTTTTATTTTCCTTCTTTTTAGCTCATTGCTCAATTACACTTTGGGATATGATCAAGCAATCATCTGTTTTGACCTATTTCCTTCTTTCCCGCCTTATCACCCCCAACTTACATCTTTTTGCTCATTTTTCATAAGTTTTCAAAGTGTCAAGGAGGATGGGTTCAAAAAATGATCAACTTGAGAATTGATTTTGACATTTATTATAGTTGATCAAGAAAAAGGTCAAAGTGTCAAAAAGGAAAACTAGATCTACCCACTTTATTTGGTAGGTATATTTAGGCAAATGGGGCTTGTGAAGCACAAAAAAGGCCTAAAATCATCTCTACAATCCATCATCAATCCTAAGTATGAGTACAAGTAGCAAGGCAAGTTCTAGCATGTAACCAAATCAAGTGAACAAACAAAATTTCTTTCCGCATATTGACACATGGATAACAAAATGAGTAAACACATCACTCTCAGCTAGGGACACATTGCCAAAATTTTCATGTCAAAAGCAGAGGTACACAAGTTAATACCGAAAATCTATGGAAAATATTTTGAGGGAGGCATGCTTTTCAAAAATCAAAATAAGCACTTAAAGAACACAATCGCCACCACCACTACCTAAGTTAAAAATATTTTGTTCAATCAAAGACAACTCAACAAGTAGGCTGGTACCTTTAATAATATCATGTAGTAATCTATCATTGGGCCCACATACTATGACACTCTAACTATATTTAATTGCAATATTCAACTGAAAATAAGCTTCTCATGAAAGAACCATGGCTAAAAAACCCGAGAGAACTCTAACATCTAACAAAAGCAAAAAAAAACTACATCTACAGTAACTAGAAAAGCAAAAAAACTACACATACTATCATCAAAATCCACATATCACATGAAAAAACCGCACTCCCAACTTAAACATATGCAATGTCCTCGGTGCATATAAAAAATAAGAACATATGGTTGATGTTGAGTATTGCATGCCTCAAACATAGCTTTTAATTTGGCCTCCAAATTTTTGATAGATAATTCTAGGAGCTCCACTTTATGACTTTGCTCAACATGCATTGTCAAGAATTCTTCCATCATCCATGAAGTGCCCTCACGGTTATCCTCATGTACTTTAAATTATTGAACCTCTCGTTTATAACCAATTGTGGCTCACAATTTCCACTTTATGAATTTTTTATCATAATAGGTGTTGTCCAAAGCTTGCAAAAGTTCATCCATGGAAAAATTCATGTCTTGAATAATTTTCTCATCTTCAAGTTGATCTCCTTCCCACCATTTGGTAAAGACTTTCCCATTATGTGCACTCTTTCCCATTTTTCTCCTTGGCATCTCTTCAAACTCTCCACTTTGAGACTTAGAGATTTCTTCTTTAATCGTTATCTCTTCTCGTTCATTTCCAAAATATTCATTGTGGCCATAAAAACTTTTTGTCTCATCCTTTAATGTGGAAGTCTCTTCGCCAACCGTCACCTCTTGAAGAGTAGATGATTTCATGAGATTGGAAAGTGTATAGTCAAATGAAAATTTTACTCTTTTCCATTCCATGATATCTGCTGAGGTGGATTTTTTGATCTCTTCTAATTTAGAATTCTAATCCAACAAAATTTGTAGCATTGCTTGAATTCTCTCAAATCCGACACTTTTTCCTTTATACACCTTGTCATTGGTCATGTCAAACTCAAAAAGACAACTAGCATTTTCATTAGGGCATCTTGGGAGAATCCATAATAGTTGAGACAATCACCCCAATGTCACCTTTACAACCACATAAATTGTAATTATACCAATCATAGGAGTGGTAGGATGCGCATATCTCTCTTGCAGGGGCATGCTCACAATCTTTCGAAAATGGGATACTCCATAATATAGGCATGGATCATCAAGATATGGGTTTCAACCATCAAAGTCATTCTCATTCCATGATGCCATGATACTCCTACTTCAGACAATAAAGCAAAGCAAATGTGAGGGAATAGAACTAAATAAATTCCCTAAATCAAAAATACTTGATAGGACATATGACAATAGCCCCGACAATGGTTCCATAATTAATTTGATAAGCCGCTCAAATCCACTTCAATTAATGGTAGTGTAAAATGGTCATAGAAAATATAGTACCCAACTTGGAATAGGGGTCGAATCGATAGAGACTATGTTAAGTCTCGACTATCTAGTATCCATCAATCTAGATTTATAGGTTTAGAGATTATTTGGATTAGGATTAGGAAAAATTTAACTACAACAATTAAATGCAAATTTCTTAGGGATAAATCAATTGATGAAAAGTACTAGGGAAGTGACCCCAATTATAGATCGATTCTCCTAAATCACCCAATATACGTAAATTTAAAGTGGGCTATGGATGAACATGCAAAAAAAGACATAGGAAACCTATGGGTATTTTTCAATAGCACCATAGGTGTCAATCTACTTCAATTTTGTAAAATTGAATAGGACTCCCTTCTACCTAATTGCTTGTTGCCAATTGAAATTCAACTTATGTCTAGGAGAATCCATTAAATAAGGATTATGCCTTGAGTTATTATTGATTGATGCTAACCAAACCTAAATTTTCTCTTTCGAGCCTCATAAAGGTAGTTGGGCAGGATTGAGTGACTTTCATCATCAATCACACACTATAAAGAAAAGATCAATCAAATTATCTTAAGCCCATAATTGATTTTACCAAGTT
>JACEIK010000680.1:356694-366992 GCA_018107945.1 Datura stramonium
GTATCGAAATTCATTGGTTTTCCCACTGAAGGATTAGTTTGGGTGTCAATCACAGCTATTTGGGTCGTGACAAAGCTGGTATCAGAGCTCTAGGTTTGTTGATCTCATTGCACTAAAATTGGTTTAGTAGAGTCTCGCGAATCAGTGCGGAGATGTCTGTAACTTATCTTCGAGAGGCTACAGGACTTTAGAAAAACTCCCTCCTTCTTTCCTTTTGTGTGATTACTTGATTCCAATTGGTATCTAGTGATCCAAATTGGTATCTAACAACTTTTTTCTTTCCTTCTCAGATGGTGAGAACACATGCAAGCGGTGACAGAGACGTAGCAACTAAGCCAGCAGTAGCGGCCCCAGTCCACGGTAGAGGAAGGGGCAAAGGTTGTGGTCGTAGACCCATTGCGGCTAGAGAAGGGGCATGTGCTCCTACTTCAATCAGGGAGAGGTCTGTATCTCCCATGCCATCAGCAACACAGGAGCGGGTGGCAGTTGAGGTAGAGGTCTCGACGCAGGGAGAGGCTCCAGCCGTGATAGCATCCTCAGAGGTCCTAGCTCAGTTCCTTAACCTTTTGAGAGGTCTTGTCGGCACTAGGGGCAGCGCCTACAACTCTAGTGGGACAACAATCAAGAATCCAGCATGCAGCTGCTGTGGCCTCAAGGATTGATTATATATCTGAGGCGGTGATGTTTCCAAGCACAACCTATTTTAAAGGTTCACCAAGATGAAGTCTCCCACCTTCTATAGTACAGAGGCAGAGGACGCCTATGAGATCATCATAGATTTTCACAAAAGGCTTCATAAGATGGAAGCGATAGTGTAATACACCGAAAGCCCTTAGATCAGACCCGAGGGTTGAAATGGAGAAAAATAGTATTTTCTGCACCAAGTCACAGGACGAGTCTGTAATACTCCGAAATTCCTAAGATCAGACCCAAGGGTTGAAACGGAGAAAACAGGATTTTCTACACCAAGTCATAGGATGAGTCATCCACTGACCCATGAGGTGCATCACGATTCGTTGAGTGACTCGTGGGGAGGAGGGAAAACTTTTTTGGATTTCTTGGTTTGGGGTGTTGACCATGGGTGAGGCCATGAATCGTGGTTAGCACCACGAGTCGTCATGTTAGCCGTGGTTAGAAGTTTGACTCGAACGTTGAAACTTTTGGCAGTGTTCTTAACAATTCGTCACCATGAGTCGTCGGGAACACCATGAGCCGTGGTGTCCCTTGTTGTGACCAATGAAGGTAAGCTTCCACTGCTTGAAATGGGAGATGACCATGAGTCGTGGTCCTTGACGACGAGTCGACTTGCACAGTGTATGTTCCTTCGAATTTATTAAGAGCTTTTTCATAATTCCTAAGTTCCTAAGACCTAAAGTACGTCATTTTAAGATTAGATAGGTATGTTTTAAGAGGGGTTAACTCATTCTAAGCTATTCCTCTCCATACATGCAAGCTTAGAAGTTCTAAGGGGTGATCAAGCTTAGGATTCATCAAGTTCTTCCCCAAATTCCTTTGGGCATTCAAGAGAGTTGTATAATCAGAATTTCTCAGGTATATAAGGTTATGAATGGGTGTATCCATCCATTCCCATGCCCAATCCCTCTTCAATTTCATATGATTTATAAGTTAATGAATCTNGCTCTACCTACTTGAGCATGATAGTTTGGACCATGTAAGCTCTATGGTGTATCCATCCATTCCCATGCCCAATCCCTCTTCAATTTCATATGATTTATAAGTTAATGAATCTATGGGGTTTTAACCCAACTTGTGAATTCTCTAAGTATCTATCATGGGTATTCTCTATGTATGTTTCTAACGTTGAATTATGAGTTATGGGCATGTTTTATAATATTTTCAATTTCAAATTATGATTTCAAAGTTTTACAAATAAGATGCCCATCTATGGAAGTTTATGAAAAGATGAGATTATGATCTATGCTTCTAATTATGATGAGATATTCATGATGAAAGTACGATTTCGTATTACCCATGTTTATATTCATGATTTTGACTATCTCAAGGCATGCACCAGTTTGGGAAAGCCCATATGATCAACTATGTTTCATGATTTACTTCAATTTTATGTTATTAGCTTACAACATGGTTTTGGGAGTCTAGACTCCCCATTTTTAGCTTGTGGTATGGTTTGAGCCAAGGGTTCTCATGATATATTTTTAGATTATGCATGTATTATTATGATTCATCTTCTCCGTAAGATGATGGTTTATCTTCATTGAAAAAATATAGAGAGCATATGCATATTTTTGGAAGTAGTGTCTAGCACCGAGTAGGCTAAGCGTTCAATCAACCTTGTTCCACAGAAATACGTGCCAATGGTATGTTTAGATTATTTGGGACCTCCCTTGTGAGCTTTCCCTTCCCCTGAGGGGCCTTCAGCTTGATATCGATATCATGGTAGCATCCTTAGCCCTAGCAAGGAGAGTGTAATAGTAAGGACCACGTAAGCTCTATCATGGTAATGTCGGTGATATGACGAGTCTCCCACTGTTCCTTATGATTTCAGTTATGCATGTCCATTAGTTGAGATGTTATGTTGTTAGTAGGTTTGACCCACTGTTAAGTTTTACTTATGATTATCAGTGTTTAACTTTAGGTCATTCAATTCAGATATGATATTCAGTTATGTTTAAGTCATGTTTTTAGATAATAGCATGCAAGCCCTACTCTCAGACTCTTATGATGAAATGTCTTATGATATGCATGATCTCTGATTTTACTTACTTAGCGATTTTAATTACCTTGCATACTCAGTACATTCCACGTACTGACCACATACACTATGAAGTATCATTTCAAAATATAGGTCTAAGAGATCAGCCTCAGCCACATCATTAGTGTTGCTTTCCTCTCAGGATTGTGTTGGCCGGAATTGGTGAGTCCTCATCCTTCGAGGACATTCAGTTATCTATAGTCATGTTATTTCCATTTCAGAAATTTTTTTTTGAGATAGTTGAGGATGTTGTCCCATCAGATCATCAATTATTCTAGAGGCTATTAAGACATTATGTAGAAATCATCTTTCCATTGTTGACTGTTTTAGATAGATATGTATGCAGACTTCTGCTTAAGTATGCTTTATTATTATATCAGTATCTTCTTATAGTATGCTCTTAGTTGTTATGTTCATGCCATGGGTTGACTTGGAGCCTCTCGGGGTTCCTGGTCCCGTATCCCTATCCGGACCTATGTTCGGATCGTGATAGAGTCGTCTAGTGACCCATGAGGTGCACCATGAATCATTAGGTGACTCATGGAGAGAAGGGTGAGATTGGTTGGATTTTTGGTTTGGCTGACGAAGGGTGAAGCTACAAGTCGTGGTTAGCACCATAACTTGTTATGTTAGCCATGGTCAGGAGTTTGATTTGAAGGTTGAAGGATTTAGCAGAGCTCCTAATGGTTAGTCACCACGAGTCATCGGGTACACAACAAGTTGTGGTGTCCCACGTGGTGACCAGTGATGAAAAGTTTCCAGTGCTAATGATGGAAGGCAGACTGCGAGTCATGGTCCTTGACGATGAGTCATCCAGTCCCTCATTGGGACTAGCAGTTTGTATTTTCTCTGCAAATTTATTTAGGAATTTTCTGGAATTTCTAAGTTTCTAAGACCTAAACTACATTCTTTTATGCTCAGATAGGTGTGTTTTAAGAGGGGTTAACTCATTCTAAGCCTATTCACCTCCATGCATGCAAGCTTAGTAGTTTCTAAGGGTGATCAAGCTAAGGAATCATCAAGTTCTTCTCCAAATTCCTTTGGGAATTCAGGAGGGTTATGTAATTAGAGTTTTCCAAGTATGTAGGTTTATGAATGGGTGTATCCATCCACTCCCATTCCCAATCCCTCCTCAATCTCATGTGATTTCTAAGTTGATGACTCGACAGGGTTACAACCCAACTTGTGAATTCTCCAAGTATCTATAATGGGTAATCTCTATACATGTTTCTAATGTTTAATTATGATTTATGTGAACTTTTTATAATATTTTCAATTACAAATTATGGTTTCAAAGTTTTACAAATAAGACATCCATCTGTGGAAGTTCATGAAAAGATGAGATTATGATCTATGCTTTTAGTAATGATGATATGTTCATGATGAAAGTATGATTTCAAATTTCTCATTTCTATGTTCATGTTTTGAGTAATCAAAGTCTATTTCAAGCATGTTTAAGTATTGGGTGAGCCCATACGATCAAGTATGTTTTAGTATTTATCTAATTTTCATGTTATTAGCTTACTACATGGTTTTGGAGTCTAGACTCCCAGTCTTGTTCAGCTTGTGGTATGGTTTGAGCCAAGGCTTTCATGTTATGTTTTCAGAATATGTATGTCATGTCATGATTTATCTTTTTCGCTAGTCAATGGTCAGCTTCGTTGAAAAACGATAGAGAGCGTATGCATGTTTTTTGGAGTAGTGTCTAGCATCGAGTAGGCTAAGGGTCAGTCAAAGTTATGTCTCAGAACTACGTGCTAATGTAGGTATGTTCAGATTATTTGGAACCTCCCTTGTGAGCTTCCCCTGCCCCCAAGGGGCCTTCAGCTTGATATCGATATCATGGTAGCATCCTTAGCCCTGGCAAGGCTTTGGAAGGCTCCTTCCCACTTGAGTGTAATAGTCTGAACCATGTAAGCTCTATCGTGGTAATGTTTGTTATATGGAGAGTCTCCCATTATTCCTCATGATTTCAGTTATGCATGTTTATTAGTCATGATATTATGTTTTCAGTAGGTTTGACCCAATGTTTACTTTTACTTATGATTAATAGTTTTAAGCTTTGGGTCATTCGTTTCAGTTATGTTTAAGTCATGTTTTTAGATAATAGCATGCAAGCCCTGCTCTCACACTCTTATGATGAAATTTTTATGATATGCATGATCTTTGATTTTACTTACTTAGCGGTTTTACTTACCTTGCATACTAAGTACATCCCACGTACTGACTGCATACTCTATGTTGTATCATTTTATAATACAGGCTCCGACATTCAGGCTCAGTCCTGCCGCCAGCGAGATCTTCGGTGTCAGCGCCTCCCAGTCAGAGTTGGTGAGTCCTCATCTTTCGAGGGCCCTTCTTATCAGTTACCTTTAGTATTTCAAGTTTTATACCTTAGTGAGTTAGTTGGGGTCTTTTCCCATCAACTCATCAGCAGTAGAGCTTATCATACATATTATGTATTCAGCTTCAGACTTGTGTTATGTTTTCAGATGTTCAGACATTATGAGATTTTCAGACTTTCACTACCTTATATATGTTAGACTTCTGTATGATTATGTTGAGATTTAGATTTTATGTTCATGCCATAGATCAACTTGGAGCCTCTCCAAGTTATTTTTCCCACGTCTAGATCCGGGCCTATGTTTGGGTCGTGACAAACTTGATATCAGAGCATTAGGTTTTTAACTGTCCTGGGGTGTCTGAAAGTCACGTTAAATAGAGTCTTTTTCATGGGTGTGAAGCACGTCACACTTATGATGAAGAGGCTATGAAACATTTAGAAAATGTCCCCTTCTTTCATGATATATTTCGTGCGATGAAATGTCTCTCTATCCTTCTAACTCATGCTATACGTGTTTGCAGAATCATGCCTCCTTGCTGAGTTAACAGAAGAAGGAACTTAAATGGAAACGGCCACGAGAATGACAATGGGGATGGGCACCAGTAGGCCCCACCAGCCGCCGAGAATCATGTACCCGAGCAGGTGGCCCATGAAGAGTTTAGGGCTGCCATTCAGATGCTAGCTCAGGCTTTGACCACCCAAGTCAATCAACAGGCAGTAAAGTATGTCCCTCAGAATGAGAATGCAACAACGGCGAGAGTCAGAGAGTTTCTATGAATGAGCCCTCCGGAGTTCCGTGGATCAAAGGGGGACGAGGATCCACATGAGTTTATTGATGAGGTTTTAAAGATCACCCAGATCATGGGGGTTACTAGAGAGGAGTGCGCAGATTTAGCCTCATATCAGTTGAACGGGGTTGTGCAAGTTCAGGCAATGGAAGGATAATAGGACAGTTGGAGCAGGCCCCATTGGTTGGGATGAGTTCCATACCACATTTATAGATCAGTTCTTCCCTCTTGAAGATGAGGGAGATTAGAGCAGCTAAATTTGTGAACCTAAGGCAGGGTATCATGAAGGTTCTAGCTTGTTCAAGTATGCACCTGAGATGGTGACAGATTAAAGAGCTCAAGTGAGTCGGGCATGGGGTAGCAGACTATTTGGTCAAAAATTGCAGGACCGTGATGCTTCATCAGGACATTGACTTTCCCTGAATAGTTTTGTACGCCCAGCAGATAGAGGCGGTGTACATAAGTGAGCGGGAGATAGAGGACAAGAGGGCCAGGACCGATAACTATGGATTCTCCCAGTGGAGACCTAGTGGTGGCCACAGTCAGCAGTCCCACCAGAGATCTTCAGCCTCAGCGCCGTCAGCTATGAATGTACCATCCAGATCTAGGCGCGACCAAAGGGGACGAGTGTCAGGCTATCGAGGTTAGGGGAGCAGACCCACAAAGTCCAGCATCCCAAAGAGTGGCAGGTGTGGCAGGAGACACACGGGTTGGTGTTTAGCCGGTTCAGGTATTTGGTTCGGGTGAGGGAAGCCCGGAAATATGCTTAGAGATTGTCCAAAAGCCAGACAGGGCCATGATACCACTAGCTCAGTAGCCCCACCAGCACGCTCAACTCAATAGGGTGCATCCATTAGTGCAGGTGGTGGTCAGCGTCAGAACAGATTCTATGCCCTCGGGTCTCGTCAAGAGTAGGAGGTCTCTCCAGATGTAGTCACTGGTATGTTACGAGTATTCCACCTTGATGAATATACATTATTAGATTCAGGGACTACTTTATCTTTTGTGATGCCCTATATTGTCTAGTAGTTTCAGAGTCAGTCTCGTGATCCTATCAGAACCCTTCTTAGTATCTACTCCAGTTGGTGATTCAGTTATAGCTCAATGGGTATATAGAAATTGCCCTATCACAGACCTTCAGAAAGTCACCTTAGCAGATTTAGTAGATCTAGCCATGGCAGACTTTGATGTTATTTTTGGCATGGATTGGCTACAGGCATGTTATGCCTTAGAAAATGTTACACCTCATAAGTTTTTAACGTTTAGTTGGCCTATTTGTATGTTGGTTAAGAGTTTTAGAGTGCCATATGTATGAGGAAAGGGCCCGGAGAAAGGCCGAACAAGTGCAAAGTCGGGATTTCGCGGGAGGAGGCCGAACCAAGCTGCCCAGAGGGGCAAAGTGGCACGGAGATGCTCCTCCGCGTTAGCCAATGTGGAACGGAGCAGAATCAGCATGTTGGGCAGCGTGCCACGTTGCCTTGTCTGCTACCTCAAGTATATACACCCTTAAATTTCATGTTATTTATTCATATAACTTTGAGTAGCAGAGGTAAGGACACAGGAAAATATTTAATTTTCATCGATTACGCTGCTAAACGCCATCCAAATCTGAATTAACTTCGGGTATCGAAGTATAAGGTTGTAGGGAGCATTTCTACAGAGTTAGTTTCATGAAATTCGCCTGGCGAATCATCGTCCAGCCGAGCCAAAGTGGTTGGAATTTCTCCAAACTAGTGTCAATACGATCCCAGGCTCAAAGTAAGCATTTCTCCCTTCTAGACTTTTGAGAAATAACGAGGTTTCGATCATGTTCCGTAAAGTTGGAATATAGTTAACATTTATATATATAGTTTTCCTTTTTGTTGAACTTAGTTTTAAAACTAGTCCTATCTTTCCAGTAACACAATTTCAGTTGGAAAGAGCTATTGAATACTAATTGGAACCTATCAGTTAATCAGAAACCGACAATCGAGGTATGTTAAGGCATTTTCTTTCGGCAAGTTAGTTTCTTCAGCATAGTAGTCCAGTATGAATCCCAGTAAAGCATGTCAGGAGTATGTTATCATGTTTAGTTGTTGTTGTCAGTTGAGACTCGTAAATTGTATTGTTTGGGCTGTATTATACTTGTATAGCTTCTGTGACCACCCTAGGGTTAATAGCTGTGTCGCCGCCCGCCAAGGGCGAGGATACCTCGCTCTACGGAGCGGCATGCCGTCCGCAAGGGACGAGAAGGGGATTGAGATCCTCATATTTCCGTGGTTGGCCTTATACACACCCCACCCCCCGAGCGTTTACGCCCGGGGTGTAGATATCAGGAGTCCTCCAGACTCTGACAAAGATATAGTCAGGGGATGAGCGGGCCCAATTGCAGACCCAGGGGATCGGTGGGACGCTTATAGCTGGTAGTTGACTCACTATAACCAGGATAGGGGCATATAGATTGAGGTGTACTCACTAGGGATAATGGGGGCCAAGGTGGATTATTCTGTGCTGATTGTACCTTCCCGCTTACGGGGGCGAAGTAAGGTTTATGCTTGCTTTAGTTACTGATAGTTAGACAATAAGAAGCCTCATTTTCCAGGTATGAACCCTACCTTCCTTATTATAGTTATGCTTAGTCCCGATTTCATTACCTCAGTCAGCTTCACTCTGTTTTCTTTACTTCAGTTATTGTCAGTTCTATTTCCTACTTTTAGGCATTTAAAGTTATTGTTTATATACTCAATACCTGTGGTACTGACGCCCTCTTCTGGGGCGCTGCATTACTTGCATTCAGGTGCAGATAGACGAGGAGAAGGTCCCTCGTAATTCCAGTCAGCCGTACAGAGTCATCAGCTCCCTTCTTCCGGAGCTAGAGTGATAGAGGTTTACTTCTTTTGTTCGTACAGTATGGGTAGGTCCGGGCTCTGTCCTGACCATCTTATTACTCCTAGAGGCTTGCAGATTGTATTACTTCCCTGTAGTTAGATAATATCGGTCGTGTGGGGCCCATATGTATTTTAGGCTATGTGTGTTGGCCACGTGTGGCCTTGTTTGGTTGTTGGTTGGTGGCCTTGTCGGTCATAGCTCAGTTTAGAATCTGATTTTACTTTCCAGTTATGACTAGATATCATGGTGGCCTTTTCGGCCCGCATAGGACTCCCTATGTTTGTTTGTCTCTAGTTAGCTTTTTATTTTCACAGGTGGCTATAGGCCTTGTCTGTTGGGGGTTGTATTTACAGCCGCTATATAGCCCGTTGTTTTCTTGATTCTAGAGTTAGAGTTAGCCCTGCACTAGAGGTGCTTAGGCTTAGTCAGCTCAGTAGTTCAGGTACTAGTAGGTCACCAGGTGCCAGTCTTGCCTCCCAAGGTGGGGCGTGACAAACTTGGTATCAGAGAAGGTCGTATCCCTAAGAGTCTGCAAGTAGTGCTAAGTAGAGTCTTGTCTATGGATGTGTTGTGCACCACATACTATAGGCAGGAGGCTGCAAGGCATGATAGAATAGTTACTCTTTCTTCTTATTTAGTCGTGCTATAGAGCTGTACAGTATAGGGTTGAGTCCCTAAGCTCATTATACTCTTTTTCTTTCAGAGAAATGTCGGACCAGCGACACCCTATGACAGGCAGGAGGCTAGATGTAGCAGTAGGAGAGGGCACCAGCAGGGTGCCTCAGCCTTGGTAAAAATCAGCCCGATCTGAGGATGATTCGAAGGTATCATCTCGACCTCCCCAGCAGTCTTCACCGCGTCAGGAGCAGCTTGGGACGGTCGGTGTGACGGCACCGCCTCTGGAAGTTTCTATACCCGTACCATCCAACTAGGAGGTCAGGAGCGCGGTGGTTATGCTAGCACAGATGATGGCTGCTCCGTGCAAGTTAGTGCCACCTATAGTTGCAGAATCTTTAGGAGCGCCTGGTAGTTCGAGGGTCCGAGAGTCCCTAGCACTAAGTCCCCCGCAATTCACAGGGACAGATCGGATCGTGGACCCTTAGGACTTCTTGGACCAGATGCAGAGGATTTTCAGGATGATGCATGCTACACCCACAGAGTAAGTTGAGTTGGCGGTATTCCGGCTACGGGACATCGCCGTACTGTGGTATGAGAGTTGGGAGAGGTCCAAAGGGAGAGATGTTCCTCCTCCAACCTGGCCCATCTTCTTAGAGGCTTTCTTGGATCATTACCTACCGCGGGAGATTTGACAGGCCCGAGTTGATTAGTTCCTACACTTTGAGTAAGGATCGATGAGTGTTCAGGAATATGCCATGCGGTTTTATTCCTTGGCTGGATATGCGCCACTTTTTATGGACTCAATGCCAGCCAGGGTACACCGCTTTATTATGGGGCTAAACCCAAAATATGTTGAGACCTGCATCACAGCTACACTACGAGAGGATATGGATATCGCCCGTGTGCAGGCTTTTTCTCAGAATATTGAGGGTATCAGACAGCGGCA
>JACEIK010000681.1:0-12518 GCA_018107945.1 Datura stramonium
GGCCAAACTACTGACTCTGAACAACTGTTACTGAGGATACTGAACTCTATCTATCTAAACCTATAGTCAAGTAATGCAACGCCCAGGGGAGGGCGTTAGTACAATATGTACTGAATATGTAAGGTAATAGATATGCTGATAAAGACGGGAAGTAAATAGAAAGAAGGGCAGAAAGATTAACCTCATATGCCTGCTGATTCGTAATCTGCATCTAACCAACACTGCGTGTACGTGAGCTAAGACTTTATAATTACACATTCATAAACTATAACTAGCAGACAAGAATACAAACAAGAACCTCACCTGCCCCCATAAGCTGGAAGGTACAAGCAGTAAGCCCTGGTAAGTACACCTCAATCTATATACCCCTATCTACGTTTCTATGACTTTACTGGTGTTATAGCCAACCTACCTGTCCCCCTGGGTCTACAACTGAACCTGCTTGGCTCCTGATCTGTAGTTGTGTTTGAGTCCAGTAGACTACTGATATCTGATATCTGCACCCCGGGCACCATGCTCGATAGTCCAGCCATGGAATGGACTGTATGAGGACCTGGGACCCTATCTTTTTCCTTCGCAGATGACATTCCACTTTTTGGAGCGACGTCATCTCTCCCCTGGCGGGCGTCGACACAGCTAGTAACCCTGGGGTGGTCATGGAAGGATCCTGAGTGAGGGCAACCCCAACCAAGGTGCTGTACTGAAATCTCAATCTAGCCACTCAAAAGGTGTATCTAGCCTTCTGGGCCTAATACTACCACTGCTCGCCCCCTAGGATAGTCTGTAAGGCTGCTAGCAGGCACTCCGTGCACCTGTATCTGATCATGAGATCCTGTTAGTGATCATGATCTCTAATGGTCTAGATTGGACAGGGTAATATCTGGAGTGGCCTAACAATACTCTGAATGTCCTACTCGGACAAGTATAACTCATAAATAACTGTGGGGTCACGGATGACTAGTTACTTGGTCCCTCTTCTTGGAACGACTGTAGGGTTGTTACTGACTGAACATGCTTTTGGGCGGTCGGCCCCTAACCCTCCACAGGCAGCTTACTGACATTCTTAGCCTGAGAGTAGTACTGTACTAACACGGTGCTAGTCCTTTAGACCCTATCTTGGTCTGGTCCCATCTTATATGACTTTTTGGGCGATTACTAACCTTAAAAATAAGTCTACATAGACTTAGCCGCATACGACAATCTGTACCTGAGTATCTTCTAAGAACAGGCTGGGGTGCTGGCCCTCCCTCTATCTGCTAATAAGGTCCCCTTCTTTAGGGTACCCTCGGGTCTATTTAACCTGGAAGACTGGACGGGCTTCCAGGGTGATCTGTAGGATGAATGCTAAGTCAACTGGGATTGACTCTTACTGGTAGTAGCTAACTACATGGCAGGCTGTCGCTCAGTCCACTAGACAACCCTAGGCTGCTGACACTAGAGTATGGCATTCTTACCTGAATTTCTGGCCTTGGGGCGTAAAGGTACGCCAATGGCCTCTGGGCGTGCTTTTCTGACTACACAGACGTCAAACTGGTAGTTATATCTCCTAGATGCGCCTATACTGTTCAACTTACTAACTCAAACCCGATAACTAACAGCTTCCAAGGTCTAGGCCTGGTAATTAAACATACAATTCTACTAATACAACGAACTGGGAAATAGAAGAGTTTCTACGACGCTCCCAGCGCGTATCACACTTAACATGTTCTGTCCCAATGAGGGATACTGCGGTATAATATATGGCGTGTTCTATCAGCTAACCACAACATACATACATTCATATTCTACAGAAACAGCTGACCAAAACAATTCTATTCACAATCTAATGATAGAAGCTAGTCGTAACACGTATATGAATAGACTCGTTATCCACTGGCATCAACTAATTACTTTATACAAAATCATGGTCTTGCTTCATAGGCATACGTCGTATCGCTATATGATGGGAATAACTTGCCGAAGGGATAAGCCTTACATACCTCAACTGTTGTTTCCCGAACAACCGACGAGTTTCAACTTGGATTTGTCAGCTCTTTCCTGCTGTAACCATTATACTGGAATAAAGAGACGAATTTCAAAACCAAATTCTACTTGAAACGATAACTTTTAATACTAATAGCAATTATAATTCAATCACGTAAAACATGGCCGGAAACCTATAATTTCCCGAGAGTTCAGAAGGGAGAAATGCTACTTGGAGCCTGTGATCGTATAGAAATTAGTTTGGAGAAATTCTAACAACTTTTTCTCGGCAGGGCTACGATTTGCCCGGAGAATTTTGCGAAAATAACTCCGTAGTAATGCTCCTTGCGGGCTTAAAACTCCATACCCAAAGTTAATTTGAATTTGGATGGCGTTTGATAACCTAATCGAACGAAAAGCGATCAATTTCCTCGCTTCTTACTCTTTCTGGCCAAAGATATACTTGGAAAATGATTCAATTAAAGTGAAGGGCCTATAAATACCTGGGAGGTCCCGATGCACCACCCATAGTGCCAAAACACGGGCGCGACGCACCGCCCATTGCATTGAGGCAGAGGCACGACGCGCCGGCCGTAGCGCCAGGCTTCCTGGCGCGACGCGACGCCCAGTGCACTGGACCTCCGATCCCGGCCTCCTGCTCACTCGATTCTGTGCTCGTCCATTCCTCCCCCGAGCCTTTTCCCGCGTGCGTCATACTCTAAAACTCTCAATATACATACGCACGCATCCGTCACATGATACAACTTACGGAGTGTAACAACACTATTCCCAAAACATGCATATTTCTCATAATCATATTCTCATAACATAACTTAAATCTGTTTATTAGGAATCTTGACTCCAAATATCTCTGTAAAACTGATCTTGTAAGCCTTGGCTAAAAATGTGATTAAACATACTTGATTTACAAGGGCTTTGCCAGATCATGAAATTATACATACTTGAAATAAGCTACATAATTCGAAATCATAGAATCATAAGTTAGGAATTCATAAACATTCATGCATACTTTGATAATTTATCATACTTGAAATCAGGGACTCATAAGCTTGAAATTTATAAATCATGCATAATAGGGCAAAATCTTTATAAACTTAAAATCATGAATTAGTAAGTAATTGAGAGTCAAATCTGCCCTATTAGCCTTAAATCATCAAGTGAAACATGAGATAATTGAACCCATAGAGATATTATTAATAATTGCATGGAATTGGGTTAAACCCTTGAATTTTCATAAAACTTGATTGGAGACTTGAATTCATGAGTTAGAGAAGAAATTGAGCATGAGGGTGGAATAAACCCCCATTCATGGCCCTACATGCCTGAGCTTGAAGAACCTTAAACCCAATTGGAGACCCAAAGGGAATTGAGATAAAAGAGATGATGAAACCCTAGCTTCTATTGAGGGGATTTGATCTTCACTTAGGGGTGTTAGGAGTAGAATGAGGTTTTAGGATGATTAAAACCCTTAAAAACACCATTTAGGAGGATTAAAACGACTTAGTTTGGGAGTTAGGAACTTAGAAATTACGAAAACACGCTTAATAATCTGACAGAAAAAATCACACTGCCAGACCCAACGACCCACACAACTATCCATTCGGGTCTTTGAACGGGTCGTCGTCTGACCCGTTGTCATTGATTTCTTTCCCTCAATTTTTTTGATCTTTCCTTGATGCCTCACTTGATGATTCATCATTTCACTTAACGGGTCGTCAAGACTCTTTGACACTCAGCTTTCCACTATTTTCATGCACCTAACGAGTCACTTAATGACCTGTCAAGTGACTTAATGGTCAATTGATGACTCGTTCTGTGACCTGGTGCAGTTTTTCCTGTATTCTCCATTTCAGCCCTCTGGTCTGATCTTAGGTACCTTTGGGGTGTTACATTATCTCCCCCTTGGGAACATTCGTCCTCGAATGTTGATTAAGCATACTGGAAGGCTAGGGAAAGAACTACAATCCCAAAATTGAATAACCATAGCTAAAAACTGACGGAGTTACTGACTCCAAACTGATTTACATGACTGAACTGAATTCATGAAACATACATGTATGCCATAACGTGAAAGGAACTGAGAGACATGAACTTGATATAAAACTGAATAGAGTACTTAGGAAGGAAACTAGTACCTCATGTTGGAACTAAATCGGAAGGGAAAAGATGCGGGTATTCAGCCATCATATCTGCTTCGACTTCCTACGTAGCTCCTTCAACAAGCTGATTTCTCTACAAAACATTCACCGAAGCTACTTTCTTATTCCTCAACTTCCAAACCTGACGATCAAGGATCTCAATCGAAACCTCCTCATAGATAAGGCTATCCTTCACCCAATGCTCTCTACTGGAACAACTAAAATTGGATCAGCTATGCACTTCTTCAGCAGAGACACATGAAAAACTAGATGCACCGAAGCTAACTCCGCTAGTAGCTCCAACTCATATGCCACCTTGCCAACCCGCCTCAGAATTTTCTATAAGGACCAATATATCGGGGACTAAGCTTCCCTTTATTTTCGAACCTCATAACTCCCCTCATAGGATACACCTTTAGAAACACCCCATCATCGACTTAAAACTCAAGCTCTCTCCTCCTAACATCTGCATAAGATTTCTGACGACTCTGAGCTATTTTTAGCCATTCCCTAATAAGATGAACTTTCTCTATGGCCTCATGAACTGAATCTGTCCCTACCAATGTAGCCTCACCTACCTCAAACAATTCAACGAGTGATCTACACCTCTGCCCATAAAGAGCCTCAAATGGAGCCATCTGGATGTTGGAGTGGTAACTATTATTGTAGGAGAACTCAATGAGAGGCAAGTGATCATCCCAAATACCCTTGAAATCAATAGCATGCACTCTCAACATGTATTTGAGAGTTTGAATGGTCCACTTTACCTAACTATCTGTCAGTAGGTGAAAAGTTGTACTAAGCTTCACTTGAGTACCAAGTCCCTTCTGAAACGAACTCCAAAACTGAGAGATGAATTGAATACCCCCTATTCGAGATAATGGACAATGGTACTCCATGAAACCGAACCAACTCCCGAATGTAGAGTCTAGCATAATCCTTGGCCGAATCTGTAGTTTCGATAGGTAAGAAATGTGTTGATCTGAACAACCTATCCACAATCACCTATATAAAGTCATATTGTCGGCATGTACGAGGAAACCCTGTAATGAAGTCCATATTGATCTCTTCCCACTTCCAAGTAGGAATTCTAATTTCTTGAAGAATACCTCCAGGTCTCTGATGCTTGACCTCACCTGTTGGAAATTCGGACACTTAGCCACAAATTCCGCTATGTCCTTCTTGATGTCATTCAACCAATAGACTTTCCGTAGATCATGATATATCTTGGTAGCACCTGGATGGATAGAGTACCGAGAGCCATTAGCCTCGCTTAACATCCACTCTCTCAAGTAATCCATAGCCAGAACATACAATCAGCCCTGATATCAGAGTACACCATCTCCCCCTTGGAGAAAACCTTTACTTTATGATTTTGGACAGATTCCTTTAGTCTCACTAATATAGGATCCTCATCTTTCCTTGCTTTAAATTCCATCACCAATGAATATTTTAACCCATTCTTGACAATAACACCACCATCCGTCTAATATGTAAGGCGAACTCCTTAACGAGAAAGCCTATGGACATCCTTCACCAACTCCTTCCTCTCTCGCTCTTGACATGGGACATACTCTCCATGGATATCCTACTAAGAGCATCCGCCACTATATTTTCCTTGCCCCGATGATAAATGACACTCATGTTATAGTCCTTGAGAAGCTCTAGCTATCTCCTTTACCACAAATTTAGGTCCTTCTGAGTAAACATGTACTGAAGGATCTTGTGGTTCGTGAACACATTCACACGTACCCCATATAAATAGTGCCTCCAAATCTTCAAGGAAAATACCACAACTGCCAACTCTAGGTCATGCGTTGGATAGTTCTTTTCACGAGTCTTAAGCTGTCAAGAGGCATACATAATGACCTTGCCATGCTACATCAACATAAAACCAAGACCAACCCTAGAGGCATCAGAATACACAACAAAATCGTTTGTGCCCTCTGGTAGTGTCAATATTGGGGGTGAAGTGAGTCGAGTTTTTAACTCCTGAAAACTCTTCTCACAAGCATCCGACCACTGAAATTTGACCTTCTTCTAGGTCAACTTAGCCAATGGTGCTGCAATGGATGAAAATCCCTCTACGAACCTCTTGTAGTAGCTAGCTAAACCCAAAAAGCTCCTAATATCCATGGGACTGACCGGTCTAGGCCAATTCTTCACCGATTCTATCTTTTGAGAGTCCACCTGCACACCTTCAATAGAAACCACATGACCTAAGAATGCTACTAAGTTCATCCAAAACTTACACTTACTAAATTCAGCAAATAACTGACGATCCTTGAGAGTCTGCAACAAAATCCTCAAATGAGCGGCATGCTCCTCCTAGTTCCGAGAGTATATGAAGATATCATCTATGAAAACAATCATGAACATATCCAAATACTACTTGAACACCTATTCATCAAATTCATAAAGGTTGCAGGAGCATTCATTAGTCCTGAAGGCTGTCTTTGGAATGTCACTCTCCTTAAATCTGAACTGGTGATAGCCGGATCTGAGGTCTATCTTTGAAAAGTAGTTAGCACCTTGAAGCTGGTCAAACAGGTCATCAAACCTGGGGAGGGGATACTTGTCCTTGATTGTGACTTGTTCAACTATCGATAATCAATACACATTCTAAGAGAACCATCCTTGTTCTGAACAAAGAGAACTGGAGCACCCCATGGGAACTTACTAGGCTTGATGAAACCCTTTAAGAGATCTTTCAACTCCTTTAGCTCCGCTGGAGCCATTTTGTAAAGAGGAATGGATATGGGTTGTGTATTGGGGAGAAGGTCAATACCAAATTCAATATCTTACTTAGGAGGGACTCCTGGTAGGTCATTTGGGAACACCTCCAGATACTCATGCACTACAAGAACTGATTGAAGAGTCGTAGTCTCGAATGTAAAATCCTTGACCCGAACTAAATGGTATACACAACCCTTGGAGATCATCTTTCTGGACTTAAGATAGGAAACAAAGTGATCTACAGGCACAACTGAACTACCCTTCCACTTTAGATCTGGTTCACTCGGAAAATAGAAATTCTACCGTATGGGTTCTACAATTGACTGAAGCATAACAAGCGTGTAACTAATTCATACCGAAGATAACATCAAAATCAATCATACCTAACTCCACTAAGTCAGCTTAGGTGACTTTCTGAAGAATCGTGACAGGGCAATTTCTATATACCTGTCGAACTAAAGCTGACTCACCAACAGGAATAGAGACTGAGAAAGGTTCTGAAGGAATTTTAGGACTGATACTGAAACTAATAGCAACACAAGGAGTCATGAAGGATAATGTAGCCCCTAGATCTAATAATGCATAAACTCAAGATGGAATACTCGTAATGTACCAGTGACTACATTGGGTGAGCACTCCTGCTGATGACGAGATGAAAGTGCATAGAGCCTGTTCTGGCGTTGTCTGCTTGCTGCACTAGAAGAGGCGCTCTACTGAGATGGGCAAGCTGCTGGAGCTGCTGAAGTGGTGGCTGGAGCATGGCCTCTTCTGTCACCCTGTATAGCTGAAGGACAATCTCTAAGCATATGTCCAGGCTTTTGACACCAGAAACAACCATCAGAGCCAACCAAGTACTCTCCTAGGTGCTTCTTACCACACTTCCTGCAAACTAGAAAAGTGTGCTCCGTTGTTATGCTCCTCTAACCCATAGATCCTGGCGCTCTACCTCTTTGATCTCCTCAAGGGCTGGATGGGATACTAGCTAATGATGGAACTAGGGATGACGACCTCTGGTGGGACTGAGGGCGATGTCTACCACGAAATCTCTGCTGGAAATGCCCATAGCTCCCTGTCCTGGACCTCTTGGCCTCTCTCTCCTTCTCCTTCATTTTCTCTACCTCTATCTGTTGGGCATATATTATCAATCGGGAGATATATATATCACTAATCAACATGGTTGTCTTGCACTCCTTGACCAATTAATCTTCCACCCCATTCACGAACTTGCTCATACGAGCCCTCAAATGAGCAACCATCTCCGGAGCATACTTTGACAGTTGGGTAAACTTTAGGGAATATTCCTGGATAGTCATATCATTTTGCTTTAGATTGAAGAATTCCGCTGCCTTTGCTTCCTTCAACTCTAATGGAAAGAATTTGTCCAAGAAAATCGTAACAAACTCATCCTAGCCAACGGGGACTGTACCAACTCCCCTGCTCTCCTTCCATTGCTAGAACCATATATGAGCAATCCCTTTGAGCTGATAGGAGGTCATGTCCGCACTATCCTCTCCTGAAACACCCATCACTTGTGTAATCTTATGAACCACCTAAATAAACTGTTGTGGGTCCTAAATTATCCTAATGAAGTCTCGCACCCTATCCAACACCGCATTCCTATTTTGGTCCACATGAGCCACAACCTGTTGGTTGACCTGGGCGATCATGGCCTGTGCTAATATATGAAATGTATCCATGAACTCCGCATGGTTAACCTTCTCCGGCAGGGATCAGTTGGAGCTGGATGATGCCCATCTCCATTGCCATTTTTGTTGCCATTTCTTCTTCCATTGACTCGGTGAGGAGGCATATTTCTGCAAATGCGCATAGCCCGAGTTAGAGGAGTTGAGAGAGGTGTATTTCATCGCATGGCATAGATCATGAAATAAAGAAAACTTTCTAAAATATCTCGTAGCCTCCTCCCCATAAGTGTGGCGTGCTTCACTCTTATAAAAAAGGCTCTACTTAACGCGGCTATCAGACACTGTAGGACACACCTAAACCTTTACTCTAATACCAAGTTTGTCACGACCTAAACTAGGACCCCGGATGGAGACACGATACCTAGAACCATGAATGGCTCCAAGCTAACCTATGACACACATAGCATGAATAAGAACATCACTAAGAAGAAATATAGCATAAACGTAATATAAGAGGAAATCTACATAACATAAGAGCATGAGTGTAAACACGATCCAACATCGCTGAACCATCTATAAATAGCTATCTGAAAAGCTTCTAAACATCTGATGAGCTGATGGGACAACACCACCAACTAGCTCACTAAGTGTGAAACTAAAAGACATAAACAGAAAAAACATAATCAAAACTAACGTCCTCAGATCATGAGGACTCACCAAAACTGGGATAGAGCTGGACTGAGCGGGAGCGAGCTAACGACGGGACTGTGATGGATCACCCAAACCTATAATCATGAGATGATATAACATAGAGTATGTAGTCAGTACTTAAAATGTACTGAGTATGTAGAAGAAGTAAAACATGCTAGTAAAATGATAGTCTAAAATTATGAATATAAAATATGAGAGTAAGGATAACATGCTAAATGTCATATTATTGAAGTAATCATAATCATGAGATATTAATCATAAGTTGAACATAGTGGCCCAAGGTTTAGGAATAAAAAACATATAGTATGCCATACTTGAAATCATACGTGAAAACTCATAAACTGATCAAAATGTCAAATATGTTAAAAACATAATATCATAAGATATTAAATGAGTAAAGTATAACATGAGAAACAATAGAAGGCTTTGTCATAACCGACACCATCACGATAGAGCCTACGTGATACCCCAACTATCTCACTCAAGTGGGCAAAGCCTTCCTAAGCCTTGCCAAGGCAAAGAGCGATGAAGGTGTGATATCACTAATGTACCCTTGGGTGGGTGAAACTCTCTCTTGAGAGGTCCCAAATAAGAATATATATATCTACGGTGGCGTGTAGTTATGTGACCTGGATCCTCGGAATCCCGGGCCTACTTGGTGCTAGACACTACTCCAAAAATATGCATGTTGTTCATAATCATATTCTCAAAACATAGCTTAAATATGTTCATTAGGAGTATTGACTCCAAATACCTTTGTAAAACTGATCTTGTAAGCCTTGGCTAAAAGCGTGATAAAACATATTTGACTTACATGGGCTTGCCCAAATCATGAAATCATACCTACTTGAAATAAGCTTCATAATTCAAAATCATAGAATCATAAGTTAAGAATTCATAAACATTCATGCAGACTTTGATAATTCATCGTACTTGAAATCATGGGCTCATAAGCTTAAAATTCATAAATCGTGCATAATAGGGAATAATCTTCATAAACTTGAAATTATGAATTAGTTAGTAAATTGAGATTCAAATCTGCCCCATTAGCCTTAAATCATTACTTGAAACATGAGAGAATTGAACCCATAGAGATATTATAAATAACTACATGGAATTGGGTTAAACTCTAGAATTGTTATAGAACTTGATTGAAGACTTGAACTCATGAGTTAGAGAAGAAATTGGGCATGAGTGTGGAAGAAATCCCTCATTAATGGCCCTACATACTTGAGCTTGAAGAACCTTCAACCTGATTGGGGATGCAAAGGTAATTGAGATGAAAGAGTTGATGAAATCCTAGCTTCTCTTGAGGGGATTTGAGCTTTACTTAGGGGTGTTAAGAGTAGAATGAGGGTTTAGGATGATTAAAACCCTTAAAAACACCCTTTAGTAAGCTTAAAACAACTTAATTTAGGATTTAGGCACTTTGGAATTGTGAAAATACCCTTAATGATCTGATAGGAAGAACACTACCAGACCCAACAACCACATAAAGATCCGTCAGGTCTTCTAATAGGTCGTCATGTGACCCATTATCACTGGCTTCTTTTTCCTCAAATTTTCTGATCGTTTCTTGACGCCTCACTTGATGATTTGTCATGTCACTTAATGGGTCACTTAACCATTCGTCAAGACTCTCTGAAACCCAGCTTTCCACCATTTTCATGCACCTAACGGGTCACTGAACAACCCTTCAAGTGACTTAACGGGTCAACTGATGACTCATCCTATGACCTGATGTAATTTTTTCTATTTTCTCCGTTTCAGCCTTTGGGTCTAATCTTAGGAACTTTTTGGGTGTTACATCGCAACCCAATACTTCTAGTGCTAACTGCAGAAGTTTTACTACAACTGCCCCTATCAGGTCTTCTGCTCGAATTGCAGATCCTAAGGTCGTAAACGCATCCGCCTCATCATTTTTCCTCTAGGGGGTCTACTTCATTTCCAATTTTCTAAAATGGGAAAAGGAGCTTCAAACTTTTCCTACGTTCTTTGACATTTGTTCATCTTTTTCCTCATACATCCTTTCTATCTGGTTCATGGTGAGCTATGAGTCACTAAAAATTTTGATGGCTTCTGCACCCATTCCATGCACCTGACCTATTTATGCAAGAAGAGCCTCATCCTCGGCCTCGTTGTTAGTGAATCAAACACAGTTTATATCCTTTCTTAGTTTTTTCCATCCTGCAGTCACCAAGACCACCCCCAAGAGAGTTTCCTTTTTGTTTGAAGCCCTATTGGTGAAAAGGTTTCATGTCATAAATTGGTCACTAGAGACCATAATGGCCTCTTTTTCGGTCAGAGTGTACCATCCTCGGATTGAGATTAGTGAAAAAATCCACCAGGACTTGAGATTTGATGGCAATTCGGGGTTTGAACTCAATATCAAATTCGCTGAGTTCTACATCCCATTTCGCCATTCTTCCTGGAAACTCGGGCTTGTGGAGAAATGAAATGGCTAAGGGCTGAGGGCAGTCACTCTCCAAGTAAGCCTTTGCACGGCCGTTACACCATCGAGCACATCTAGGGTCTCTTCTATTGCCCAGATTTTATCCGGGTTTACTTTAATTTCCCTGCTCGATACAAGAAAACCCAAGAACTTTCCACATCCGACCCCAAAGCATGTTTCTATAGGTAGAATTTCATATTGTGTTTCCTCAAAATGTTGAAATCCTCATGGAGGTGAGCAAGGTGATCTTCAACTTTTCGTGATTTGAAAAGTATGTCGTCGATATAGACCTTCACGGTTTTCCCAATCTTCTTCTCGGACATTTGGTTCATCAATCGCTGGTAAATTTCCCCTATATTTTGTAATCCAAAGGGCATTACATTGTAACAATATGTATCATGGTTAGTGACGAAAGAGGTCTTCTCTTGATCTTTTGGGTCCATCCAGATTTGGTTGTACCCTGAGTATGCATCGAGGAAGCTCATGACCTTGTGTCTGGCCGTAGCATCGATCATTCAATCAATGTTTGAGACAGGAAAAGAATCCTTAAGAAAGGCTTTATTTAAATCTTTAAAGTCAATGCACATTCTGAAGTTATCCAGCATTTTAGTCTTGACACCCTATTTTGACCTCTCTACGCCCACATAAGCTGCTTATATATGTATATTTTTAGTTATATTTTTTACGCAAATGTTCGGCATGCATTCATAAATTTTAAATAATTGAATATCACAACTCTTACATAATTATATCAAATTATTTATTTTTTACATTTATTTTTAATTCATTAATTTTCTGATATTGCGTAATTATGTCATATATAGTATATTTCGTGTTAATACACGTACCCTTGAT
>JACEIK010000681.1:12834-29393 GCA_018107945.1 Datura stramonium
ATAATTTTAAAAACTATTAAACAACCTATTTGTTAAATTATTTACAAGTATAGTAGATTATTAATTACATAGCAGCCAATTTTGAATTTTTCAAATTTATTTAAAAGCTGACCACTTTTCCCTTAATTTATGTCAATTCTAGCCACTTTTGGTCAAATATGGCCACATTTAAACCCAAATCAATTCAAACCAATTAATTTCAACCCACTACCCATATGGATGACCCATTTACTACCCGCTACCCGACTCACTCCAATTTTTAATTCGATCCATCCATCTAATCTAATCTAACGGCCACAAGTAAACCTTACCCTATTTTCTTTAATAACCCAATATTCCCCCAAACCCTAACTCACTTTCATTTTTGCCTCTCCACAACTATACCTGCGCCGCCTCCCCATCCACTCTTCTTCTCAATGGTTTCTTTTTCTCACCGCCGGATCACCTCCAACCCCAACCAGATCTCCTTTCTCCCACTTCTCTTCGAACTTTTGGCCAAACCACCGCCACCGAATCAGAAACCCACCGGTAACAGCCCAATCTCCTCTCTTCCTCATTTCTCCCATCTCAAGTCGCAAAGAAGCCTCTAGATCTTTCTCCGCCCTCCCTCTCATTTTCTCCGATGAAGCCATTAACGTCGGCGACTTCACCTTCCTTTCCCCTTCACCGGCTAAATCTCAAACGCCGGATAAAACCTAGTTGCAGCCACCTATCCCCTCTCTCCCTCTCATTTTTTGCCGCAGACGTACCACAAAAAATAGACCCACACCCAGTTCCCTCTTTATTCTCTCTTCTCTCCTCTTGTCGCTGCACTATTTTCGGCCACTGTTGGCTGGAAAACAATCAACTACCAGCAGCTCAACCTTCCAACAGTGACGTTAATAACTTTAATATTTATGACAAGTTCTTATAATCCGTCTCTGGTACAGTTATTTTCATTTTCGATGCCTTATCTTGATGAATGGGTCCTCAGATCTGAGATTCAAGAACTTGAATGCTTATTGATGTTTAAAATTCTTGTACTATTGCTTGTTTGTTACGATTTTAGGTATTTCAATATGGTTCTTAACAAGTCCTCTATGAGATGGTAGAAACCCATTATATGTTCATGCTTTATATGTTTAATCACTTGCTTGCTCAACCTTAAATTGAATTCATGATAATCTCAGAGTGAGTAGTTACAGATGTGTTGTAAATTTATTTCTCTGTGTTCCACTTTAATTTTTAGAACCTCTCCTTTGGTACTCAATCACTTGTTAAAATATTGTTTTGGTGATACCTTCAAACTATTTGTCCTTTCTCCTTTAAAGTTCTTGTTTTATATGACAATCTGAAGTTGTGTGTCTAATTTGAATTCCGTAATTTAGGCGTATGAGGCCCCAGACAGACTTCGTTAAATTAATAGTTAATTCATTTTCCTCCTATATCAAGGCTGACTCATATGTTGCATACATTTAAAATATGGTAATTCGAGAATTTATTTGCTGAACGGAATGAGTTTAGCATGCACTATTTATAAGCCAATATATTTTGGATCTTAACTAGAGGTTGGTTTGACCAATTATTTTATTCGTTTTAAATAATTTAATATAAGTATGGTAAATATATCGGTCTTACTTGATTGATTATGACTAAGAAATTATTGTGACATGATCTTCTTTTCTAAAACAACCTAGCATGTATTTGTAATTGATTTTGTTTTTCTAGTTAAGGAAAACTTATTCAACTAATTATTATCCTCCCTTAGTTGATTTTAATGTGTAAAGAATTATGGTAAGATCTGATTTGATTTTTAAAATTTGAAAGATCTTTTCTTTGATTTGATTTGATTTATTTAATTAATACAAATCAATTTTTATGTAGTAAATATTCTATATTATTTTTTCAGCT
Source organism: Datura stramonium (assembly GCA_018107945.1). NCBI lineage: Eukaryota > Viridiplantae > Streptophyta > Magnoliopsida > Solanales > Solanaceae > Datura > Datura stramonium. The sequence goes on from JACEIK010000681.1 coordinate 14,725, forward strand.
TTATTAATTAAGAAAAAATCTCCAAAATTACCATTTTTGACTATTTCTCCTTTTCCTTGACCCCTTAGTCTTTAACTATAAAAGAAGTCTTCTTTTTTGTTTTGAGGGTACTCGAACACTATCATACATCTACAATATACTTTACTTTTGAAAATACTATTTTCTCCTGCTAAATTATAATTCCTTTTCCCGCCTTCACGCGAGCACTTTTCGGGATCCACGAGATCCTTGTGATCTTGACGTATTGAGTTTCGGGCCTTAATTACTGAAAAAGCTTTTGTTTCTGAAATTGTTGCTCTATTCGTTTACTTATTCACTGGTCAGTTTTTATTTCTCCGTATTACTTTCGATAATAATAATGCATGAATTTGTTATTTGGCTTAAGCCGTAATAACTTCGAATCGCTTTTGTTACCCTGCTATATTCTAGTAGTCCATTTGCATATTTAAATAGCTAATCAACAAATTAGGATTCATGGACCCCTGAAAATATATATGTGTATTTGTGGTCTTACATATTTGACAGGTCTTTTCTTGTAATGGCATGAAGAATTGCCGGGATATGATGGGGTCTCGGACTTGTTCAAATTAATTATTACTATTTTGTTTAATTGTAATTTATTTATTTATCTTCTCTTTTTTTTATGAGCTGTAAATTGTAATAAACGCTAATGAATAGTGGAAAAAGACATATGGGGGTGGGAATTCTGTGTGTCTTCTTTATTTTTTCTAATTGTTAATCTCACCTCGAAATCATGCTCATAGGGATCTCAATAATATATACAACGTTAGATATCATGACTATAGGATTAATATGAATATGACTGTAAGAACTATAGTAAGTAAATGAGAAGTGCGTTTTAGTAGATAAGCCTATAGGAATTACTTTCGATAAATGCTGATCCTTTCAACTTTAAGGAAACAGCCTGCTTATTGAATTGTTTTACTTATATCCTACACAGAATCTAAAACTTGAATATTAATAACCTATTAGATATCATGCCCATAGGAGTAACAAACTTGATTGATTTGTTAGAAATTATGCATGTAGGAATTAATTAATGTGTGCAAACTTGTCTTATTACTTAAGTCAAGCCTATGTTTCGACATGCTAATCACTTAAGAAACGAGTTTATAGATTTTGCTCATGTTGAAATTATTTTACTTGACAGATTCTGCAAAAACCCAATAAATATGTTATATCCTGCCTGCTATTTGAGTTCTTATTTACCTACCTGATTCTATAATGCTGCCAGAATTAAAAGCATGTAAATCTGGTAATGATGGGAGTACGCTGTAAGATCTAGATCAGATTGATAAGAACCTGTATAATAATTATGTTTTCTACTTATTATTTTATCAGTGACCCTTCTGTAGTATAGAAAACATATGTATAGAAAAATTTTACTTTATTTGTGATCATTGAGTCTTTTCAAATATGTGGTATGTGCTCAAATCTGATCAATCTATACAGATATCTTATTCATAGGAGTTCTTTTCGACCTATAAAACGTGTTTATAGGGAATACTATTTTGAAGATGTTTTTTTAAATCTAGAAATCATACTCATAGAATCTGCAATATTTTAAATCTAGTTGCACTTGTCTAGATATCATGCTTTTAACGACTACTCTTTTAATCTAAAGGCCTATTTGAAACATGTACTTGCTACTTGTGTTAATTTGCTTGGTTTGGCGCTTGAGTCACCTTAAAAGCCTTAAGAATGTTTATACCCAAAATTCAAATAGTGGTCCAATTTCTCTTGGACATTAAGTTTGGGATGGGTAGGCAAATGTTTAGGGCGTTAGTTTATTCGCCTAGAAATGCTTCAGGGTTAATAATTGATTAATTAGGTGGGTAGACGGAAAATGATTGTCCGTGCCCACTGAATAATATGAGCAATGTAACTCATTGCGAAGTATTATTTAAGTTGCACGGGGTGATCCCATTAGGTTAAAATAACCCCTCTTTTAATCACAGAACTACGTCTGGCCTTCGAGGGATATTTATTTATTTACCTATAGGGATACGTAGGCGTCTCTTTGAGGTTCGGCCCTAATTTTAAATATTTATTTATTTGGTTGTCCTTTTATGCATTTTTATCAATCATTCTGTATGCACTAAATAATCTTTCTTTGTAATATTAAATTGTATATTGCAACAAAAAAATAATAGTCTTTAAATGCATTCTGTCTCAATTTCTTTCTTCTCGCTTGTCTCTAAGTTTTTTTTAATTTATTTATTTGCTCATTTATTTATTTATTTATCAATCTAGTTTAAATTTAAATAACATAGGTTAAAATAAATCATCGTTTGCTCACTAGTTAATTCACCACATATTAATAGATTCGGCCGGAAATCACATTTGTGGACCTCGAAAGGTGCCTAACACCTTCCTTTTGAGGTAACTTAAGCCTTGTCCAAACCTGGTGACATAGGCTAAATTAAATAGACTTGCAGTGTAGAATGGAGCCCTAACGCGCCTCAAAATCGTTAGATGGAGACTCTTCCTTCATTTAAATCTTTTAAGAGTTGTCACATGTTGAATCCCGCTTTTTTGCGAGAAAAATGGGGCGCGACAGCATGACGATTCTGCTAGGGATTTTAGGCTTTTAACCATAACGTGTCCATTTTATGTGGGGTTTTATTTGAGCTTTGATTTGAAAAAAAAATCTTTTACTTTTATTTATTAATTGTCATCCTTTATCTTTCTATTTGCCTGTCTCTATAATAATTTATTTCCTTACGTGTTATTTTTAACATGAAGTTACTAATGTTTTTCTTTTTTTTTTGTTTTTATTTCATTGTTTATTATTAATACTTTATCGCTTGTAATTTGTTATGATTATTTGCTAAGTGTTTTATTTTATAAGTTGTCATATCGCTCATATCTTCCTCCACTTAGAACCTCTTTTTTATTTTTGGAACAGTTGCATGGTCACACGGACGTTCATTCCTAAAATAATCTGTGTCAGAAAATGTCTCATGGATCGGTCGATTAGTGGTGCATCGACTGTCATGAGCCTTCCCACTCTCAAGTTGTCCGCTTGAGAGAACCGTGTCTAAACCCACTCTCATTCTTAGAGATTTACCGTGTAATCCTTATTAAAGAATGAACCTTTTCTTATACCTAAGTTGTCTCGACACCCAACATGTGTCAAGACTAATAGTAAAACATTACCATAAGTTCCGAGGGATTTCTAAATCCCGAAGGGGACGTTTTCATCAAAACTATGTGCATTTTTGAGAAAAAATATGGTTAAGTATTGTCATTTTGCTCTTGGGCAGGTAGGTTAGGCAAACATTTTTTGTAATGCAGGTATAATGAATCCGCCTACATCATACCCCAGATTTAGCATGGTTTGGTGTGTTCCGGCAACAACGAAATCTTGGTGGGTCGACTTAGGTGATTACGACCAAAAGGAAGTAAGAAAAGTGTTGGAACACTTACCTTCTCTCATGCAAATAACTCCTTGTAGGGAAATCATCGAAGCTGCCACAGCATTTTTGGACGAAACGCGTTATGTGTTTCGGTTCGGCGAGGTTGAGATGACCTCACTCTTGGAGGAAATTGAGGGCTATGTGGAAAATGTTAGTCTGCGCTGGAGAAACAGGAAATGGAAAAGGGATGAAGTTATCATACCTAAAAGTGTTACTCTAGAATACATTCAAGATGAGTTGGGTTTGCAAGGGAAACATCTTGTCGCCTATGTTGTAAAAGGCAGAATTCCAGGTTCCTATTTGTAGGATAGATTCGACCATAATGTTGCTCGGAAAATTTATGAAGTTGAGAGTTCAGACCCTAGCTCGTGGGTTAGAAAGAGGATATTCACATTTATAGTTTATTTCTTGGGGTTAATGGTCTTCCCACGAGGAGCTGAGGAAGACATAAACGTTCGTCTTGTTCTGGTCGCCCATGCTTTATGCAATGGTATTGATAAAGGACCATACACCATCGTCCTTATGATTGTAGCAGATATTTGTCGAGCCTTGGGGAAGTGCAAAGAAGGGGCCAAACGTTTCGAAGGTTTCAACTTGTTACTACAGATGTGGTTAATTGAACATCTGCAAAAGGTTAGGGGTAAATTGTCATTACCCGAACCCACCGAAACCGATCATATTGCTGCATATGAGACTAGAATTACCATGGGTGTCAAGAAAATTATAAGGTATAACGAGGTAGAGAAGTGGGGGCAAATGTTGAGCACTTTGACAGAAGATTAGGTGCAGTGGATGTTTGATTGGTTTCCTAGTTCATACTTTGGGACATACACTAAATATCATTGTTACATCTTCCTAATGGGACTTCACGGTCTACAGCCTTACGCTCCAATGAGAGTGATGAGACAAGCAGGGAGAAAACAAATTATACCCAGAGTTGCTGATATGAGTGTTCATCGGGTAGATTATGAGGACGACAAGATTCCCAATGCCACCTACTTAGCCAAGATCTGGATGAAGAAAATGATCCTTGACGGGAAAAGCATTGAAGTGGACAGGTACCAAGAGGGCTACGTGGTTGGCTACATTGAGTGGCTGCGTGAAGATTTAGTAGATGAGGTTGTAACAAGCCTCAAACAAGGCAAGCACGTGGTCGATAAGGAGGCACAAGCAAAAACCCTCTATCACCACCTAAAGAGAAAGGTCTAAGATTCTAAGGCTTATCACCGACAGTTACACGACGACAATGCCAAAGAAATTGTTGAGATGGGCAAAGAGTTGGAGTATTGGAAAGATTGCACCTTAGGTTTAGAAGGAAGGATACAAGAGTTGCGTAATCAATTCAGCAAACATGGGGAAGAATGCCTGAATGGGGAGGCTATGGAGAAAGATCGACTATTGGCCTATCTCTTGTCTAGCCGCCACCGTTTTGAAAAAGTGCTGGAAGACCCAAAGAAAGCACACCCCGATGAAGAAGTTTTCAAGATTTAGTTTAATGTTATTTTTCTTTAGTCGTTTTCTTGTATTCGCAACAATTGCATCTTAATAAAGTTTCATTTTGGGCTTTATTTTTGGGGAGCAAAATGACAATACTTAATAGCATGTTTCTTTCTCAAACTCGTAGGCCTATCTTTGGCATAAAAAGGGATCCAAAACTAGGAAATGTGTCAACGTGTTTATTATTTGATCTTGATTTCTAACCTTTCTTACTAATTGTGGATTTGTTTGTTGTTTGTCTTATTTTTCCTTTTCCCAAAGGTTGATCTGTGCAAATCTGGCCTACTATACAAGGTCCAAAGGGGATCCTCTTTCTACTCCTCCCATTCCTAACCGCAACAAAGGGAAGAATAAAATGGACGAGCACAACAACATCTCAAATAAGAGTGATAACAATACTTCTAGGGATGAATGAGAGAATTCCGAAGGGGTCTATCCTCCAGGTTATAATGAGGTGATTATGAGGCTTGAGCAGAAAATCTTTGAACTTCAAGAAGAATTAGCTCAAGTGCGCAGTTTAAACAACCAGACTCATCATTCGGGGTTCAAGCTGATGCCTCAACTTCAAAAGCACCGGCCAGCCTCCCTATGTCCTTACAACCCGCAACTCCACCGCAAGATACCCCACTCCAACCAATACCCCCCATACACATATCCAAACCCACCAGCTCCCATTACCCATCACCAGCCCAATAAATACATTCCCCGGTCAACATAAATGCAACTTATGCCCGCACCCATGTCAACCCGATCTATGTAGAGATAGCACCTGTCACTCACCACCTGGAGGAATCTGAGCCTTCAAAGAAGGATAGGATGATTCAGACTCTCGCAGAAGAGTTAAAAAAGATGAACAGTAGATTGCTAAGTGTTGAAGGAACCAAGGGAATAACGGGTCTAGATTATGAAGACTTGTGCATACACCTCGATGTAAAGCTACCGGAGGGGTACAAACCTCCCAAGTTCGAATTGTTTACTGGGACTGGTGATCCAAGGGCCCACCTGAGTTTGTATTGTAACAAGCTGATGGGAGTGGGACGAAATGAGAAGATAAGGATGAAATTGTTCATGAGAATTTTGACCGATGATGCTCTTAGCTAGTACGTGGAGCAAAATTCGAAGAAGTGGTTTACCTGGGCAGAGATAGTAGCAGCCTTTAGAAAGTGTTTTGGGTTCAATACAGAAAATGCACATGATCTACATTACATCCAAAACTTGAAGAGGAAGCCTACTGAGACTTTCAGAGAATTTGTGACTCGTTGGAGGACCGAGGCTGCCAGTGTATGGCCCCCAATGGAGGAGGTACAGATGAAAGATATTTTCATGCGGACTTTGGATCCGCAAGTTTATGACAGATTGATGTTAGTTAGTGAGAAAATATTTGCAGAGATCCTCAAGTTGGGCGAGAAGATTGAAGATGGTATCAACAATGGTACCATTATCAACTTGAATGCATTAAAAGCTGCTAACAAAGCCTTGCAGTTCGGGGCTACTTCAAAAACCGTAAGAAGAAAGAAATTGGCACTGTTATGATGGCCCAAGGGCCGAAGAATTATGTTTACATACCTCAGACTCCACCCCCGCCCTACCAAATTCCAACCCCACATTACCAAACTCCACCGTACCAAACTCCACCTTCATCATATCAAGCTCCATCATCACCATATCAAGCTCCATCACCATACCAAACTCCCTATTATTATCAAGAACCATATCAAAATCCTCCTCCGACCCATTTCCAAACCCCTCCTTCACATTACCAAGATCACACTTATCCCATCTATAGCACACAACTTTCTTATCCCCAACCTTCCTATCCCCAACCTTCTCACCCACGGCCTTTTTCCTCATCAAGCCAAACGCCTAGGGCCCAATTTGAAAGGAGGCCAATAAAAACCTATACCCCGTTAGCAGAACCAATCGATCAACTGTATGTAAGGTTGAAAGAAGCTGGCTATATTGAACCTATTCCTGCCCTCCCAGTTGATACCCAAGCTAAATGGTATGACCAGAACAAAGTATGCATGTATCATTCGGGCATGAGGGGGCATACTACAGAGTCCTGTAGATCATTGAAGAACAAAATACAAAAACTAATTGATACAAAGGTCATTCACCTCAAAGACCCGACACCGAACGTAACAAGTAATCCTCTGTCAAACCACCAAGTGAATATGATTTCTTGTGATGAAGTTGAAGATTTATCGAATACCATTAGGGTGATTGAGCACAAACTAGTTTCTTATTCATACCCATCCATGACAGTGCAGAGACGTCCTCCGCTTGAGGTTGAGGTAGCTACACCAAGGCCTCCATTTACAGTGGTAAGAGCTGCTCCAACTTCGTACAAAACGGTGCCTTGGAGCTACGAGAGGAATGCACCACAAGGAGCAAAAGTGCTGGAAGAGAATGCAGCATAAGGAGTGAATCGATCTGGACGGGTATACACTCCCAAAACTCTGGCTCAAGGAGCCGACAAAGAAAAACAACCAGCGGCGGAGGTTGAAAATAATGGTTTCTGGAAGAAGGTGCATGCGAAGGAGTACTCCGTAGTAGAGAAATTGAGAAAGACCCCGGCTCAAATTTCTATTTTTTCCCTTTTGTAAAGCTTCGAACAACACCGAAAAGCTTGATGAAGGTGTTAGGTGAGACTCTTGTTCCTGCGAGTATATCCAGCAGTGAAGTGGTCCACATGGTGGGTCAAGTATTTGAAGTTCAAAAGATTTCGTTCCATGAAGATGAATTGCCTGTGGAGGGTGTGGCTCATAACAAAGCGCTACATATCACGGTGCAGCACGCAGACAAATTCATCACCAAAGTATTGACCTGGGTTTCGATTTAAACATTTTCCCTTTGAATACTTTGACCCGAATGGAAGTTGATCTCGCCCGAATTAAGCTATAGAAGATGAATGTCAAATATTTTGGTGGTTCACAAAGGGACACCGTGGGAGAAATTGATCTGGATGTACTGGTTGGCCTTGCCACATTCACCATAACATTCCAAGTCATGGACATCCCAACCTCGTACAATCTGCTATTGGGGCATCCATGGATACATACCGCAAGGGCGGTTCCTTCAACTCTGTACCAATGCTTGAAGTTTGAGTGGGATGACCAAGAGGTCGTGGTCCACGGGGATAAAAGTCATCCTATCTATGCTGCTCCCGTTATTCCCGTCATTGAGGGTAAAGGAGGTTTGTATAGGGAGAGTTTCCACACTTTAGAACTTGTTGGTGTCATCGAGGCAGGAAGATGGTGGAGAGACAAAATTCTGAGTATGCTGCTGTGGTTAGGATTTGAGCCAGGCAAGGGCCTAGGGGTCAAATTGCAAGGGATGGCGGAGCCTCTGCATGTGGCAACTCAAAAAACCACTTTTAGATTAGGGTACCAACCTACTACCGAGGAGCCGAATAATTGGAAGTATCCTTTAGGGAGCAGAAGTTTCTTGTTGCCAAATCCACTGCCTTCGCTTCAGCAAACTATCATGTCTGACGGTTTTCTTAATATAAAGCGGGCCGAGGAAGACACTGTGCTGCTCAGTTTGAGGAATCTATTCTTGGAGGATCCGAGTGAGAGCAGTTGCCATGCCATTATTAATGAGGAGGAAGGAGGGGCCCCACCGCAAGAAGATGGAACTCAAAGAGGAGTCGCCAACTGGACAGCCACTCCATCCAGAGCTCGCCGGGCATCTGGGTAGATTTTAAAAAGGATCAATTTTTGTTGTTTTGAAATAAAATACTTTTTTTTCCAAGTCGTTGAATTATATTGAATATTATGTCAGAATTTTGAGCAAGCTTTTCAATTAATAAAATTATTTTCCTTTCATATATTTGATTCTGTTTTACTTATATTTTCAGCATTTCTAGTATTGAACGTGTTGAATCTAGGCCATGGCTTGTAATGAAACTATACGACATAACCTAGGCAACTCATTAGAAGCTGAAGAGGATGAGGTTCCGGCTAAAATTGTCACGGAATTAGAAGAGTTTGAAGACAAGCCTAAAGCAAATTTGGCGAAGACCGATGTGGTAATCCTGGAAGATGTTGAGATGCCTAAAGAGACCCAAGTCAGCACTCATTTGCCAAAAGATGAGATTGGGGAATACATAGAGTTTTTGAAAGAATATAAGGATGTCTTCGCTTGGTCCTATGATGATATGACTAGACTCAACCATTCTATAGTAGTGCATAGGTTGCCTACTTATCCAGCATATCCTCCCGTCAAGCAAAAGCTGAGGAAGTACAAGCCTAACATGATTCTGAAAATCAAAGAGAAAGTGGCTAAGAAAATCGTCACTAGAATCCTTAAAGTAGTAGAGTATCCTACCAGGTTGGCCAATATTGTGCCAGTGCCAAAGAAAGAAAAAAAGGTCAGAGTTTGTGTGCATTACAGGGACCTCAACAAGGTCATCCCTAAATATGATTTTCCGCTTCCAAACATCAATTGTGCCAAGCATGAGACACAGTCATTCGTGGATTGTTTCCCTGGCTATCATTAGATCGGAAGGTGATGCCATATGGGTTGAAATTGCTGGAGCGCCATGACCGCTATCTTCCACGACATGATCCATAAGGAGATTGAGGTTTATGTGGATGATGTTATTATCAAATTGAAGAAAAGTTTAGATCATTTGGACGACCTCAAAAAGTTCTTCAACAGATTGCGGAAGTATAATCTGAAGCTAAATCCGGCAAAGTGTGCATTTGGAGTTCCGGCGGGAAAATTATTTGGATTTATCGTCAGTCGTCGTAGTATCAAGCTAGATCCAACTAATATTAAATCCATTCAAGAACTATCTCCACCATAGAGTAAGAAGGAAGTCATGAGCTTTTTGGGACAACTCAACTACATTAGCCGTTTCATTGCCCAATCAACAATTATTTGCCAACCCATTTTTAAGTTGCTGAAAAAAGACGCTGCTACGAAATGGACTCCTGAATGTAAACAAGCTTTTGATAGAATCAAAGATTATCTATCAAAGCCTCCGAGTTTAGTTCCACCAGAATAAGGAAGACCTCTGCTTTTATATCTTTCCGTGCTAGAAAATGCCTTTGGTTGTGTTTTGGGGCAACATGACGAGATAGGAAGGAAGGAGCTAGCAATATACTATTTGAGCAAGAAGTTCACCCCGTATGAATCTCGATAAACATTTCTTGAGAGGACATGCTGCGCTTTGACTTGGGTTGCTCAGAAGTTGAGACATTATTTGTCTACTTACACAACTTACCTGATCTCCAGAATGGATCCACTAAAGTACATCTTCCAAAAACCCATGCCGATAGGGAAGTTGGCTAAATGGTAGATATTGTTGAGTGATCTTGACATTGTCTATGTCACTCAGAAAGCGGTAAAAGAGTAGGCCCTTGCAGATCATCTGGCGGAAAACCCTGTAGACAATGAGTATGAACCGCTGAAGACATACTTTCCCGACGAGGAGGTAGCATTCATAGGAGAGGATATTGCCGAAGAATATGATGGTTGGAGGTTATTCTTCGATGGAGTAACCAATTTCGAAGGAGTAGACATTGGAGATGTGTTGGGCAGCATTATCCTGTATCAGCTAAGTTTCGATTTCCTTGTACTAACAACATGGCTGAGTATGAAGCTTGCATCCTGGGTATCCGACTGGCGGTTGACATGAATGTGTAGTCCATATTGGTAATCGAGTACTCCGATTTGTTGATGCATCAAGTGAGAGGAGAATGGGCCACGAAGAATCTAAAGATCTTGCCCTATTTGCATTGCGTGCAAGAATTGTGTAAGAGGTTTGTAAAAATTGAGTTTCGGAATGTTCCTCGAGTACAGAATGAATCTGCAAACACTTTGACTACATTGTCTTCGATGATCCAGCACCTCGATAAGAATTATATTGATCCCATTCCCATTCATATACATAAGCAACCTGCTTATTTTTTTCATATTGAGGAAGAATTAGACGGTGAACCGTGGTACGCTGACATCAAAGGTTATCTAAAGAATGGAAGTTATCCTGAGCATGCTACAAGGGGCCAAAAACGCACGGTTCAAAGGCTAGCCAACCAATTTTTCCTACACAGAGAAATCATATATAGAAAGACCCCGAATTTGGGATTGTTAAGATGTGTGGATGCTAAGGAGGCAAAAAATCTGATTGAGGAGATCCACGCAGGAACTTGTGGACCTCACATGAACGGTTTCATTTTGGAAAAGAAGATTTTGAGAGCTGGTTACTTCTGGTTGACTATGGAGACGGATTGTATCAAATACGTGCAAAGATGCCATCGGTGCCAAACCCATGCAGATGTGATTCGAGCTCCTCCCAACGAGCTTCACGCCACGATCTCGCGTTGGTCATTCGCAGCTTGGGGAATGGATGTCATTGGTCCTATTGAACCTGCAGCATCCAATGGGCATAGATTCATTTTGGTTGTGATTGACTACTTCACTAAATGGGTTGAAGAAACCTCTCACAAGTCTGTCACAAAGAATGTGGTTACAGATTTTGTTCGAGACAATCTTATTTGCCAATTTGGGATACCCTAGTCTATCATTACTGATAATGGTGCTAATCTGAATAGTGACTTGATGAGAGCGACATGTGAAAGTTTCAAAATCAAGCACTGCAATTCTACCACGTATAGGCCACAGATGAAGGGAGTCGTGGAGGCTGCGAATAAGAACATCAAGAGGATATTGCGCAAGATGATTGATAATTATAGGTAGTGGCATGAGAAGCTTCCTTTTTCTTTGTTGGAATATAGTACCACTCTCCGAACGTCTACTGGAGCTACGCCTTATATGCTGGTGTATGGTAATGAAGCACTGATACCAGCTGAGGTAGAAATTCCTTCCTTGAGGATTATTCAAGAAGCAGAACTGAGGGATGCAGAATGGGTATGAAGCAGATTTGAGCAATTGGCACTTATCGATGGAAGAAGGATGAATGCAGTCTGTCATGGTCAACTTTACCAGAATAGGATGACTAAGGTCTTCAATAAGAAAGTTCGACAAAGACACTTCATGACCGGGCAGTTGGTTTCGAAGCAAATTTTTTCACACCAAGATGAGGCCAAAGGCAAATTGTCTCCTAATTGGCAGGGTCCTTACATGGTCCACAGAGTGCTGATAGGAGGAGCACTTATCTTAGCAGAGATGGATGGTGAAATCTGGTCCAAGCCTATCAACTCAGACGCTGTTAAGAGATACTATATTTAGAATTGGAGTTTACTTTTTGCTCTGCTTTGTAACTTGAACTACGTTGGATCTGATTCCCATTTAAGAGGGATACATAGGCGTCCCTGTGGGACTCGATCTATATCTTAATAAAATCTTCTTCTCCCCTTATGCTGAAAGGATCTCGACGTTTCAACCAAGTTTCTATGGTAGTTTGGTTAATCAGTTGTAAACTGGCCCTAAAAAATTCACAACTTTACGTCACTTATGAGGGAAGTATCCATCATGTTCTACATTGGGGAAGAAATTTTGAGAAGGATCTCATAATTTCGTCAAGGCTAAGTCAATACAAGGGCTCGATTTTTCAAAAGGACGTATGGTTTTAAAATGTGTCATGGCCTATGATTTAACTAGATTTTTCTTACATATTTCAACTTTTACTTTTATTTTTGCTAAATTATTTTCAAATACGCTTTTATTCAAACCTTGTGCCCGAGCGTATACCTGGACGGAGTTCAACAATAGGCGTCTAGCAGACATGAGGAAGTTACAAGACAAACGTACAGATCAACCTCCCCTTTACAAACTAATAATTTTCTTTGAGTGCAGAAATAATGAAATGCAAAAGGCAGCAATGGAGGACATTCTGTAGCAAAAGCAACACAGAGATAAGTCATTCTACCATCTGTGTCCCTATTTAAACCTTTCTATTCCTTCATTAAGAGCCCTACGATTTACATGTTACACCCGTAATTTTGAACTACATCTGCATTTACATCTGAGCCCTTCATTGCATTTTGAGCCCGTATTTGCATGCTTGCCCGCTATGCATTTGAGCCCGTATTTTCATTTTAAGCTTTTATATGCATTTTCAAACCCGCAATATACACGATACATGCATTCTCGAGCCCATGATATACATGAAATATACATTCGAGCCCGTATTGCATTTTGAGCCCGTCGTATGTACCTGAGCCTGTATTTGCATTTTAAGCTTATATATACATTTTTGAGCCCTTATTTGCATATTGATCCCGTGATATACCTGATATATCCATTTAAGCCCGTATTTGCATATTGAGTCCGTTGTATGCACCTGAGCCTGTATTTGCATTTTAAGCTTTTATATGCATTTTTTAGCCCTTATTTGCATACTGAGCCCGTTATATACCTGATATATGCATTTGAGCCCCTATTTGCATATTGAGCCCGTGATATACATGATATATGAATTTGAGCCCTTATTTGCATATTGAGCCCGTGATATGTCTGATATATGCATTTAAGCCCGTATTTGCATATTGAGCCCTTGATATACATGATGAGCCCTTTATATACATTTTGAGCCCGTGATATACGTTCAAGTTCGCTATCGCATTTTAAGCCTACTATTGCATTTTGAGCCCGTGATATACATTTTTAGCCAAAGATATATAATTGAGCGCATATTTACATGTTGAGTCCGTTATTCACATTTCGATCCCGTTATTCACATTTTGAGCCCGTACTTAAATTTCAATATACATTTGAAGCCCATTTTATGCATTTGAGCCCGTATTTGCATTCGGAGCCCTATGATTTATTTGCACTGAGCTCGAAAAAACCAAAGCTATCAATTAATTTACTTAAGGCCTCAAGCAATTTACCTTCTTTAAAATTATCATTTTTCTACTCATCCGAAGGCGTCATGGTCTAAAGTCATTGTTTCATGGCCTGTGGATATCATGTCATGACCTAAGGATTTACTTTCCTTTTATCATGCTCCTAAGGCATCATAGTCTAACAGCGTGATTTTTTTCATAGCCTGCAGACATCATGTCACAACCTAAGGATTTACTTTCCGTTTATCATGCTTCTAAGACATCATAGTCTAAAGACGTCATTTTTCATGGCCTGTGGACATCATTTCATGGTCTAAGAAATTTATTTTTGCATATCATAGCCCAAGACATCGTGGCTTAGAGACATCATCCTTTTATCTCAAAGCAAACTTTCGTCATCTAAAGGGAACTTGCATCATGTTTAATTTCTTGTACCCGTTTATTTTACGAAGTATTTGATGCATATGCTTTAGGTGTTTGCTTACGCGAATGTCAAGGAAGAACAAGCTACAAATGATAACACCTTTTCTACTATCTTCTTGACTTATCCCTAATTTTCGAACCTTATTTCCACCTATTTATTTTGTAATGCATTCTGAATCTTGTCGACTCATTCTATCCCCATCCTTATCCAAGTCTCATGTTGTCAATTTCTTTTAGGGATTTCGTTCGTCCCTAAATCTAGAACTACACGCGGCCTGATTCTCATAAACCCGAGATATGTAAGCGACTTGATACCGAAGTCTCGGCCACAACATTTCACAATTCCTATTCCCTTTTCATTTAGCCCCATCGAGATTGTTTCTCGGTCGGACAAAATTGGTCACTAGATCAACGTTCTTTGCTCGACAATTCATCCTTCATTCTCGAGCAAAGAAGGGGCAGTTGTTGACACCCAATTTTGACCTCCCTACGCCCGCATAAGCTGCTTACTAGTTCCGTTTTTAAATACCAAGTGGAAAGAGAAAGTTAGGAA
>JACEIK010000681.1:84220-99613 GCA_018107945.1 Datura stramonium
TTTATATAAAATCACATGAAAATGTATAAAATAACTTAGACAACACGACTAATTTAAGTTATAAAGCTTATCACGGGCATGATATTTTTGCCCGTGATCACCTGCTAAACTAAAAATTAAATCCCATTTTTCAGGAGGGTCCTACTAAACTAACAATTAAATCCCATTATCCAGGAGAGTCCTGAGAAGTTAAACTAAATGCCATTTTCCAGGAGGGTCCTACTAAACTAAAATTAGATCCCATTTTCCAGGAGTGTCCTGCTAAACTAAAAATTAAATTCCATTATCCAGGAGGGTCCTGAGAAGTTAAACTAAATCCCATTTTCCAGGAGGGTCCTGCTAAACTAAAATTAAATCCCATTTTTCCAGGAGGGTCCTGCTAAATTAAAAATTAAATCCCATTATCCAGGAGGGTCCTGAAAAGTTAAACTAAATCCCATTTTCCAGAAGAGTCCTGCTAAACTAAAATTAAATCCTATTTTCAGGAGGGTCCTGAGAAATCTCGAATATGTTAACCTGAATTCTCCCAAGAGGTACCTGCTACTAACGAACCAAAAATTTTCCCCTGTTTTAAAACAAAGAAAATTTGTGAGTTTTAACTTAGTGGTTGGTTTGTGGATTTGGCTTTCAAGGCGATTATTCCATCACTTGTCAGGTTCAGCTCTACCTGCAGTATTCTGAGTGTGTCATTGGCCTGCTGTACTATTGACCCACGATCTGGCTATCAAGATGACTTTAAATCAATATCACATCCTCGATTTCTTGATGTTTCTCAATTAGATCTCTACTTAACCTCGGTATTTCTGTGAATCCAAAACTTTTCCACAGATGATAATCCATTAAATACCTTGCTCTATTTTGAATCATGTTATTTCATGTGCTGGCCATTTTTCTTTCTCTTTGCAATTGGAAAGGCTGTTGGCAAGTCTTGAAATCCTTTCTCACTTGTTTTGACACCGACTTGACTCAAAGATACAGAAAAATAAAATGAAGCAATGATAGAATAATCGAGAAGAATGAAATGCAACTAAAGATGTTATTTGTTGGAATGAAGTGTGAGAGAGACATATCTGAGTGTGGTAGCCGGATCCAATGATTATGACATGCATTTTTTATTTAGCAGCTTGATCTATCCATCCAGACCAACATCAAACTCTTGTCAAACCTTCGATTCTGAAACCGCGTCTTTTGCACTTCAATCAGAGCTCTCTTTCGACTAGTAGTGCCTCGAAGGGTTTTCACCAACAAGCCTCTCTCATTTATATTTCTCTCAATTCACCATCGCCTTATGGTGCCCAAAAGGGTTTTCACCAATAAGTCTCTCTCATTTTTATTTCTCTCAACTCTCCACCTCCTTACGGTGCCCAAAAGAGTTTTCACCAATAAGACTCTCATTTTTATTTCTCTCAACTCACCATCGCCTTACGGTGCCCAAAAGGATTTTCACCAATAAGACTCTCTCATTTTTATTTCTCTCAACTCACCATCGCCTTACGGTGTCCAAAAGGGTTTTCACCCATAAGACTCTCTCATTTTTATTTATTTTTGCTCACCATCGCCTTACGGTGCTCGAAAGGGTTTTCACCAATAAGACTCTCTCATTTTTATTTCTCTCAACTCACCATCGCCATACGGTGCCCAAAAGGGTTTTCACCAATAAGACTCTCTCATTCTTATTTCTTTTAGTGCCGATGAAGAACAATAATACCAATTGTGCAAATGTCATATACCCATACCATGCTCAGACTTGACATCCTCAATGATTGATCGAAAGGTCTTTCTTTTAGTTGTAACGTGGCTTTTGCACAGGGTTAGAAAGAAAGGGAGGCATGAAGGATTGAAAAATAATATTTAAAATAAGGTTGGAACTTACAACTTTTGGAATCCACTCAATAAAAATAAAAATAACTTTTGCCCCAGTTTTCTTTTAAAATGAGGTTTATTATATTTTTTGATTGGTTGGACCAAACCCCAGAGTAGAGCTGCCTATGTATCTCGTCGAGACAAGAATCAGGTCAACGTAGTTCATGCAAGATAATTGATTGACTTTTGACTTTTTTTTTCTTTTTTTCTTTTTTCTTTTTTCTTTTTTCTTTTTCTCTTTTTCTCTTTTTTTTGCGACTCCATTATGATTCCAAAAGAGGGGTATGAAAGAAAATAAATCAAATCTCAAAAGGGATGACACAATATTTGGATAGCAGAATAAAATGCCTTCGTCATATCAAACTCTGAAATATCAAGTACAAAGCAAAAGAAACCTAATTATGAAAAATAAAGATCATACATAATATCTTTTCACAGCATCAACGTTGATAGCCATTTCTGTCATTTTTCCTTCTATATCCGTCAAATATAAAGCACCATTGGATAATGCCCTCTTTATGATAAACGACCCTTGCCAGTTTGGAGAGAACTTGCCTTTTGCTTCGGCCTGGTGGGGGAAGATGCGCCTCAATACTAGCTGCCCACTTCAGAGTGTCTAGAACGCACCTTTTTGTTATATGCTCGTGCCATTCTTCTATGATATAGCTGTCCATGACATACTGATGTTAACCTCTTTTCATCAATCAAACTTAATTGCTCTAACCGGATCTTAACCCACTCGTCATCATCAATTTCAACTTCTTCAATAATCCCAAGGGATGTAATTTCAATTTCTGCGGGTATAACTACTTCCGTCCCATATACCAACAAAAAAGGGGTTTCACCTATGGAAGTGCGAACGTAATGCGATAACCCAACAAAGCAAAAGGCAACTTTTCATGCCATTGTCTGGAATCCTGTACCATTTTGCGGAGTATCTTCTTGATATTCTTATTGGCAGCTTCGACGGCCCCATTTTCTTTTTGATGATATGGAGTTGAATCTCGATGTGCAATCTTAAACTGTTGACATGCCTCCTTCATCAAATGACTATTAAGATTAGCAGCATTGTCTGTAATAATTACCTTTGGGACACCAAATCTGCAAATAATATTGGAATGAACAAAATCCACCATGACTTTCTTGGTCACTGATTTGAACGTTACCGCTTCCACCCATTTTGTAAAATAATCAATGGCTACCAAGATGAACCTGTGCCCATTTGACGCTCTCGTCTCGATCGGCCAAATCACATCCATCCCCCAAGCCACAAAAGGCCATGGTGCGAACATTTTGTGCAACTCATAAGGCAGAGAATGTATCAAATCATCGTGTACCTGGAATTGATGACACTTACGAACAAAACGAATGGAATCCCGTTCCATGGTGAGCCAATAATAACCTGCTCAAAGTATCTTATTTGCTAAGACATACCCGTTCATATGTGGTCCACAAACTCCAAAATGTATTCCAGTCATGATGGTTGAAGCCTCTTTAGAATCTACTCACCTTAGAAGTCCCAAGTCAGGAGTCCTATTGTACAAGATTCCTCCACTCAAGAAAAAGCCATTAGCCAATTCCTGGATAGTCCTATTTTGCTCACTGGTGGCATACATTGGATATTCTCTAGACTGCATGTAATTTTTTATGTCATGGAACTACGGTTTACCATCAAGTTCCTCTTCCACTGTATTACAATAAGCATGCTGATCACAAATTTGTATATATAAAGGGTCAATATGTACCTTGTCGGGATGTTGGAGCATTGAAGATAAAGTGGCCAAAGCATCAACAATCTCATTATGAATTCTTGGAATATGTTTAAAATTCACTGATATGTATTGTCGACAAAGATCCTACAAGCAGTGCGATACGGGATGAGCTTACAATCACGAGTTTCCCATTCTCCTTGAATTTGGTGGACTAGCAAGTATGAATCTCCTAATACCAATAATTCTTGAATTCCCATGTCAATAGCTAATCTTAGACCCAAAATGCAAGCTTCATATTTTGCCATATTGTTAGTATAATAGAATCGAAGTTGAGCCGTTACAAGGTAATGCTGTCCTGATTCAGAAATAAGAACTGCTCCTATCCCGACTCCTCTCATGTTAGCGGCTCCATCAAAGAACAATTTCCAACCTTGGTTATCATCTGTAGTAACTTCGTCAATGCACAACACTTCTTCATCAGGGAATTATGTTTTCAACGGCTCATATTATTCATCAATGAGATTCTCGGCCAAATGGTCTGCCAAAGCTTGGACCCTCATTGCAGTTCGAGTCACATATACAATATCGAACTCTGTAAGCAATATCTGCCATTTTACAAGTCTACCTGTAGGCATAGGCTTATGAAAAATATACTTCAAGGGATCCATGCGAGAAATGAGGTAAGTAGTGTAGGACGAAAGAAAATGCTTCAATTTTTGTGCCACCCAAGTCAGGGCACAACACGTCCTTTCAAGAAGGGTGTACTTTTCCTCATAAGTGGTGAACTATTTGCTAAGATAATAAATGGCTTGCTCCTTTTTACCCATGAGATCGTGCTGACCTATACACAACCAAAAGAATTGTCTAAAACCGACAAATACAGTATCAAGGGTCTGCCAGGTTCGGGTGGAACCAATACTGCCGGATTTGACAAGTATCGTTTAATTTTATCAAATGCCTCTTGACATTCCTTAGTCCAGTACATCACAACATCCTTTTTCAACAACTTGAAAATAGGCTCGCAAATTATTGTAAGATGGGCAATAAATCTACTGATATAGTTCAACCTTCCGAGTAAGCTCATCACCTCGGTTTTGTTCTTTGGTGGTGGCAAATCCTGAATAGCCTTGATTTTCGAAGGATCTAATTTGATACCATGCCGACTGACTACAAACCCCAAAAGCTTTCCAGACGAGACTCCAAACACACATTATGTTGGATTGAGCTTGAGATTATACTTGCGAAGTCTTTCAAAGAACTTCCTTAAATCCTTGACATGGTCAGACTCCTCTTTTGACTTGATGATCACATCGTCTACATAGACCTCAATCTCTTTGTACATCATATCATGAAACATGGTAGTCATCGCTCTCATGTAAGTCGCCCCAGCATTCTTCAACCCAAATGGCATGACTCGATAACAATATGTCCCTCATGATGTGATAAAAGACGTCTTTTCAGCATCTTCATCATCCATAACAACTTGGTGGTACCCTGCGTAGCAATCCATAAAAGACGCAATTTCATGCTTAGTGCAATTATCTAACAAAATATGGATGTTCGACAATGGAAAATCATCTTTCGGGCTTGCTTTGTTCAAATCGCGATAATCAACACATACACAAATTTTTCCATCTTTCTTCGGAACTGGAACAATATTGGCTAGCCAA
The DNA here is from genome assembly GCA_018107945.1 of Datura stramonium. Lineage (NCBI taxonomy): Eukaryota > Viridiplantae > Streptophyta > Magnoliopsida > Solanales > Solanaceae > Datura > Datura stramonium. The sequence goes on from JACEIK010000681.1 coordinate 89,466, forward strand.
ATCGGGTATTGAGCGACTCGGATGACTCCAGCCTTAAGTTGCTTCGTGATTTCTTCTTTAATCCTCATATTCATTTCAGGGTTTAACTTCCTCAATTTTTGCTTAACAGGTGGAAATGCAGGGTCAGTCGGTAATTTGTGAACCACCAAATTGGTGCTTAAACCAGGCATGTCATCATAAGACCATGCGAAAATGTCTTTGTAATCGAATAGAGCCTGAATTATTCCTTCTTTTTGTTCTGGTTGAACATGAACACTTATCTTAGTTTCCCTGACATCTTCCTGATCTCCTAGATTGATTGCCTCGATTTCATTCATATTAGGGTTCGATTTAATCTCAAAACGTTCAAAATCCCTACTTATTTCCTCAAATGTCTCCTTTTCATCATATTCAATGTCTTGGTTCAATGTTTCATGATTATCCTAGATTTTGGGTTCTGGCTGAAAATTTCGCATGCATGTCATATCATTAGAACCGACATAGAAAGATCTGTACAAATGAATATAAATGAAATATATTAGACTCCAACAGAAAACGTAAATTGCATTTCATTGAAAGTGAGATAGAAGGGATTAAACATTAAAGCAAACAAGATAAAATCTGAATTACAATCCTAAAATAACTCAAATAACAGAAAGAAAAACAAAACAGACTACCAAAAATCCTTCCTGATGGGGAGAGGAGTGACTTTCCAATTCTTGAGCTGGACATCAGGGCTAATGAACTGCATATCTATGTTGCTGGGACCTTCTCCACTTTCAACCATATTTGCTTCGACGAACAAGTTTTGAAAATAACCAAACAACTCTGTATCAACCTCTACCACGGGCTTTAGAACTGATGGCACTGAGAGCTTGGTGATGCTGAATTTGATGAAAGACTGGCTGATTGGTGGCACGGGCTTGGCAAGTGACCATGCTTCATTTTTCTTCTTCTTAGCCTTCTTTCTATCTTCGGTTGTAGGCTTGTACCCTAGACCAAAAGAACCAAAATTTTGATGTAGGCATATTGGATGAATCCTACCTTGCAAAGATACCCCTAATCCCTTTCCTCGCTCAAAACTATTTTTTAGCATTTCGTTCACTACCATAACTGATGCGGGAAGCAATTGCGGCCTTGGAATAGGATTTCCTTCACGAATTTGCTCAGCAACCACTACCTCAAAAGTTTGATAAATCAGTGCTTCATCAACATTATCAATCTCAACAAAAGGAACAGAACAGTTTTTGTGGATGGACAGGTCCTCTTCCCTGTAAGCAACAACTTCTTGCCTGTCATATTCAAACTTGACCACCTAATGCAAGGTAGACAGGACTGCTCCAGCCACGTGTACCCATTGTCTTCCTAGTAACACATCTATGTTGCTTGGACCTTCTCCACTTTCAACCATATTTGCTTCGACGAACAAGTTCTGAAAATAACCAAACAACTCTGTTTCAACCTCTACCACGGGCTTCAGAACTGATGGCACTGAGAGCTTGGTGATGCTAAATTTGATGAAAGACTGGCTGATTGGTGGCACGGGCTTGGCAAGTGACCATGCTTCATTTTTCTTCTTCTTAGCCTTCTTTCTATCTTCGGCTGTAGGCTTGTACCCTAGACCAAAAGAACCAAAATTCTGATGTAGGCATATTGGATGAATCCTACCTTGAAAAGATACCCCTAATCCCTTTCCTCGCTCAAAACCATTTTTCAGCATTTCATTCACTACCATAACTGATGCGGGAAGCAATTGCAGCCTTGGAATAGGATTTCCTTCACGAATTTGCTCAGCAACCGCTACCTCAAAAGTTTGATAAATCAGTGCTTCATCAACATTATCAATCTCAACAAAAGGAACAAAAGAGTCTTTGTGGATGGACAGGTCCTCTTCCCTGTAAGCAACCACTTCTTGCCTGTCATATTCAAACTTGACCACCTGTTGCAAGGTAGACGGGACTGCTCCATCCACGTGTACCCATGGTCTTCCTAGTAACAGATTGTAGGAAGCTGTGATGTCCAGCACTTGAAAAGTTACAGTAAAATCAATTGGCCCAATTGTCAACACGAGCTCTATCTCTCCAACGACATCTGTTTTCGCTCCATCAAAAGCTCTAACACACACATTATTAGGTCGGATCCTTTCAGTACTGATATTCAACTTTTGAAGAGTTGATAGAGGACAAGTGTTAGCACCAGAACCTCCATCGATTAAAACTCAAGTGACATAGGAACACTCACATTTCATGATAATATGAAGGCCTCAGTTATGCCCCGTACCTTCCACAGGTAGTTCATCATCGGAGAAGGTGATCCTATTTACCTAAAAAATTCTCCCAAAAATCTTCTCTAACTAATTCACCGTAATCTCACTTGGGACATGTGCTTCATTCAGGATCTTCATTATAGCTTTACGATGTTCATCAGAGTGTAGCTGAAATGATAACAAAGATATTAGAGCCGGAGTCTTTCTCAATTGTTCCACGATGGAATAGTCTGGCAATTTCATCTTTTTAAAGAACTCTTCCGCTTCTTCCTCAGAGACTGGCTTCTTAACAAGCACTGGCTCATCCCTCATCCGTTTGGTCTTCCTTAACTCTTCTGGGGTAAAACATCTCCTAGAACGAGTCAAACCCCCTACTTCATTTACTTCATCAACGACTTACTTTCCTTTGTAAGTTACCATAGTTTGCTTGTAATTCCAAGGGACCATCTTAGTATCCATCATGGGCAGCTGTGTCACCGTCTTGATAACAATAGGTGCAGTCAGCGCCCCTTTCACGGTTAGTATAGGCTTGCTCGACACTCCTAACACAGTTAACTTTGGTTTCTCTTGACTTGAACCAACGTTTTTCGAGACTCCTTTTACAATTAGCATAGATTTCTTCAAACCTAACTGGCCTGGTTTCCCCATCGTTCCCTCTATTCCAAGAGGCTTTGTCATTGCCAAATCTATAGCATTAACCGACTTTTCTGCACTTGATTTAATCTTAACAATGGGCTTGAAGGGAACTGCAAACTCTTCGCCACTATGAACCAACTCCAGCATGTTTGTTTCACTATGGGTAGGCAGTGGATTACGATTGATGTTGGGCGCGTCTGGGCTTTGCACTACAATTTGGTTCGAGTCAATCAGATCTTGAATTGCCCTCTTCAAGTACCCACATTTCTCGATATTATGCTCGGGGGTATCAGAACAATACTCGCACCTCTGGGAATAGTCAAGATTTCTCGGGGGCGGGTTTGGAATCCTTCCTTCAATTGGGCTCAAAACATTCAATGCCCTCAGCTTTTGAAACAAACTAGCATATGATTCTCCAATTGGCGTGAAATTATAAATTTCCCTTTTTATATTCTGGGTTGGATCGAAAATTGGGTCAGGAAGGGCTTTGGTATGTTTGTGAAGGTGGAGGACGATTTTGAGGAGCTGGTGTACGCCATTGCTGGTAAGGAGGGGTGTGTGCATATGGTTGTCCATTGTATATGGGATATTGGGGAGGAGGAATGGAGTATTGTGTATTTTGGGGAGGAAAGTAATGTTGGGGAGGATTATATGGATTTTGGCTATAGGTTTTGGATTGGGGGTGGGTGTATTGGCGAGGTGGACCTCTCGAGCTTTGTTGTGACCCGGGTACAACCATAGCTACATCTTCTCTTTTCTTATTCCCTCCAAAACTCCCTGAACCACTTTGAATTGCTTGAGTGGTCGCCTTCAATGCAGCAAAGCTCATGATGCGCCCTGTCTTAATTCCATCTTCTATCATTTCCTCCATCTTGATGACTTCAATAAATGATTTACCCATTGCGGGTAGTAAGTGTTGGTAATACGTCTCATCTTGTGCTTGGATAAAGATTTCCACCATTTTTCCTTCTTTCATTGGCAACTTTACCCTGACAGCCTTCTCGCGCCATCTTATGGCATACTCCCTGAAACTCTCTGTACACTTCTTCTTCATGCTAATTAAGGACTTTTCGTCGGAGACCAAATCAATATTATACTGAAATTGCTGCACGAACTCACTAGCCATATCATCCCAAGTGTTCCACTTAACAATTTTCTGCTGAACAAACCATTCTGAAGCCACACCTATTAAACTTTCGCCAAAATAAGCCATGAGCAATTCTTCTTTTCCTCCAGCCCCTCTCAATTGATTACAATATCTCATCAAGTGCGCCACAGGATCTCCATGTCCATCGTATTTATCAAACTTTGGCGTCTTAAATCTGGGAGAAAGGTGGACACTTGGAAACATGCACAGGTCCTTGTATGAAACACTTTTGTGGCCTCCCACTCCCTGTAAGTTTCTCATATCTTGTTCAAGACTTCTAATCTTCCTAACCATTTCCTCTTGTTCGTCCGTCTTAATCGACTTTTTGGTTTCAAAAGAGAACTCGGGTTGATGAGTGTAACCATAAGGATCAGTCGCCTTAAATGTTGGTTCAAGGGGACAGTTTGGACGTCTTGAGTATTGAAAATAGGTTCACTAGCAGATCGTGGGAGCACAATTGAAGGATGAACTGTGAATGAAGGAATTTCAGGCCGAGGAGGAGCTATAAAGGATGGAGCAACTGGGGGTGCAGGGTATGAGTTGATTTTATGTTGTGGAGTAGGGGCATGTACTGTGGAGGTGCCAGGATAGAGATGGTACAGAGTATACCCTGGTGCATGTTGTGGAGAAGGGTCAGCCGAAATAGAAAATTGAGCCTGTGATAATGGCCGAAGGTTAGGGGGATTGTTAGAGTTATCCGTAGGGAACACAGGAGGAGGTAACCCACACACCCAAGCCCTGTGCCATTCAGCCAGTTGTTGTCTTAACCTGAGAACTTCCCCGTGATCCCCTGAGTCCTCTTCTTCGGGGTTCTTTGACTGGTCAATGATGGAGACTTCCGTGTCTTTGTCTGCCATTGCAGCTTTACCTTTAGACCTGGTGTAATACTGGTGACTAGCCAGAATGCCAACAAACCAACTACTTTCACTCTTTCTGAATATAGCAACAAACATGTATTAGCGTTAAACATTTCACATATTGTAATCACAAGTTGTATGTTATGCACCTAAATACTTTTTCAATTTTATCATGAAAGGCTTTATGGTTCATCTTGGCTTATTTAGTTGTAATCTCTTTTTCTAAAAGAAAATTGTATGCCCTCTTCTCTTTTATTTCACTTCTCTTTTTTTCAAAAGCTTTTGATCGAACCCGTTGGGGTTGCCTACCTATCATGTCGGAAACATGAATCAGATCATGGCGTAGTTCAGGAAAAACATACAAAATTTTATTTTATTTTATTTTATTTTGAACAAAATATTTTTCATTGATTTTGTTTTCAATACATGAATTCAAAAGAAATATATATACAAGAGACCGTGAATAAACTCAAAAACCAGTATAGTCCTGACTAAGATAGTAGCAAATGATAAGTACAAACTAAAATGTAACGAAAAATAATAAAAGAAATGTTTATTGATGGCATAAGCACTTTCATTCTAAAACACCTCAGGTTTGGACAAAGATTATCAGTGGTCCTCCTCGCGGTTCTCATATGGCCATTTCCCCCCCAAGGTCTCATACCAATTTTGAAACACTGCTGGTAGCTGAAGAACAAGAGCACGCGCCTGTCGACCCACACTTCTATCATTTTGATGATTATGATTATGGTGAATGCACGCCGCTCTTCTTGCCAAACCAAGTACTTGATCCCTAGCTTGCCCCATGCTCAGGTAGGAATTTTGCAACCATGTGTGGTTATCATTGATGGCCTGCCTCATTTGAACCTCGCGTTCCTCATACGCCACAACACGGTTGTTCAATATCCCTCTCTCGATCATCCATTGACTTCGCTCTTGATCAAACTCGGCTTGCACTTTCTATTCATACTCCTGTAGCTGTTGCTGACGAGAAGCAGCAAGCTCTGCCATTTGTGTTCCCCTAGTCGTCGCTAGCTGGATTTGACCCTTCATTGTAGATTCTATACGGGCCGAGTTGGATTTTTATTCGGCGAGTTCTTCTTGTTGTTGCTCAATCTTGGCTCTGGCATACTGCAAATCTGCATTTAAAGTCAGATTGGTGGATTGGTAGTTTTTCTCTACCTCAAGCCGAGCATGCTTGATTCTGACTTCAATTTCTGCCTCACGGTCTATTTTTCCTTTCATTAACCCTTCAGGCATGACCTTAAGTGGGGGTTGGTTATGAAACCGCTCCAAATACCGAATGTCTACCTCCCCTCTTCTGCGGTCTTTCACCATATCCGGGAAATTCAAAAGTATGCGAACACTCCAAATCTTAAGGATCTCAGAGCTTCTTAGAGGGATGTCATGCTGGAACTCATACATGAATTCTTGCATGTCTTCAACAAGAGGGATGAATTGGTGCCGGTCAAGTTGTCTCATAACACGAAGGGGCACATAAGGCTGGACACCCCGAAGTCTCATCAACACAATAAATGGTCGAAAGGAAGATCTGTATATCACATCTCTCACAGGGAACCAACGATAATTCCACAAGATCTTGTCAGCGGTCAATTCTCTAAGGAATTTGGTCCAAGCCTCAACGCCCACCGGGAAGTCATACCCCATAATTCTAGCTTTATGACCCTTAATATAGTCATCCCACTCAACTTTAAAGTCTACAACATAGGGGTCATGGCGGAGATATTCTATCATCCACATCTGTAGCAGGAGATTGCATCCTTCAAAATAATCTGCACCCTTTTGACACATGGTTAGGGCGCGATAGATATCCGCAAGAATCATTGGCACCAGAGTGATGTTTGGCTTCTTTTCAAACGCTGTGATAAAATCATCCAAATTTGTACTGATCTTTCCTCCCCTCCTCGGAAATACCATGATTCCAAGAAAAGCTACGATAAACGCTTCATAACTATGCTCTTCTTGAAAAAATCCACTTTTTAATTCTTTATATAATCAAATCAAGTTTCCCGGATTAACGATGAGAAGCGGTCAAATCAGTAGCAAAGACACCAGGACGAAATCATCAACTTCGGAATAGTTTCGATAGCTTCTCAAATTACCTTACCAATGGAGCTGTTTCCCGAATAACTCAAACCCGTCGAGCCGACCATACCTCTTGTAGAGAAAGTCTAAGTGAATCCAACCATTATTCAGACAACCCATATCTACCTGATTAATATGTAGCAGCTCCAAGAATCTCCGACCACTAATATGTTTTGGTATTAGGGGCTCCCCTCGGTGAAGATTTACATCTAATCCTGTAAAGGCTCCTATTTCTTCCAACGTGGGAGTGAGTTCAAAATCAGCAAATCGGAAGACATTGTTCATAGGATCCCAAAAAGGAACTAGAGCCTCCATTATTCCCTTCGGGGTTCAGCATAAAGAAGACTTCGCAGGAAATCCAAACGTTTGAATACTACCCCTCGACCATGATTGCCTAAACTTTCATACCACAACCACAAAGTCGCTGGAGCCTTATCTAACACCNTTTATGATGTTTTACTTACTTAGAGGTTTTACCCACAACCACAAAGTCGCTGGAGCCTTATCTAACACCATGAAGCGGGGCGGTTGGTCATCTCTCAACCTCTTGTCACCCTTTTCCACTGAACTCATTTTGTTCCTAAAGGCCAATGAATGACAAGTTAGGATCAATCTGGGTTCCTGTTGGTATATGGAAATTGACGCTTCAAATAATAAATAGGGACTAGGGTTGCCACATACAAACAAAGATGTGAAACTCATTTTCAAGGAAAGATGAATAAATAAATAAATAAATGGGTAATGTAAAGTTGACACAATTTTTGTTAAATACTTTGGAATTTTCATGAAACATGTGTATGGACACGGAGTCCAGCCTCGTGGCATTTGACTTAAGACGACTGGACGTAATTAAGGCGTATGCCAAAATAGTGCAAACCAATCTTAGATCAGATAAAGATAAATTTGTGAAAGTAAAATTTTGTCCTTCCAAATAATGCTAAATTTTTAAATCATTACAAAATAGACTTAAATAAATGTGGTAAATTTTTGTAAAACCCTTCTCATGGACCTCCTTGAAAGAAATTAGATTGTCTTAGCGAAGAAACGACCAGACATAAAGATATGACAAATAAAATAGGTTATTTATGCAGAACGATTCCCTTTAGCTTCCTTGCAGAGGCAGCTAAGTCATTTCGTTAATAGAACAAATGTCCGAGAAAAATAAAATAAATCAAAAATGATCCTCTCGGTAAGACCATCCTTGTTTACTTCAACAGATAAAAACTAAGTCATTTTTGCAAAGAGAGATCGCTAAAACGACAAAACAAATGGCATGATTATTTTTGCAAAACAAACTCTTTTAACTTACGCAGCAATCTTGACAAAGACAAATCGGTTGCGAGTAAGCCGAATTCCCGAAGAGTATTCACACACACTCGCCAATTAGTAGAAAAATAAATTTGCATAGTTCATGAAAGATTAAAAATTGAAAATTTGTATCATATGGAAATCTTTCTACTTGTTCTTGTATTTTATTTAGAAAATCGATAAAGTAGATATATAAGTAAATGAGTGAGTGAAAATAAAATCCAAGGGAAAAATTCTCTTGTTCGTTCAACAGTTCACCTTAAACCGATCAACATTCATACAACCTTTCATGAAATGCAACAAGTAGCACAATAGATGTACATTGTGGTCTAAAAAGGTACCCTGTCCTAGACGGACCCGACCCCTGTGCCGAGTCCCACTAGATCAAATGCACATGATGCAAAACAAAGCGCGACCTACAAGGGATAATCATCGCATGAGGATTGTTTTCCTAGGTTTAACATCCTAATGGAGAAGGTGTCTAGACTGGCTGTAAAACGAGCGGATCACTCGAGTCGGGAAGGGACAGCTCACCGGTAGCAGCACTTTCCGGACTCACTGTTGGTCCTCCTCATCCTAAGCATGTGTGACTAAAATATCCTTCCCAGAGGCGTTACCGCATCCCTGGTATCTCAAAGAAAGGTTCGGGAGCGTATCCGCGTCTCCGAGTGCACAATGTGTGGAGCGTGTTCAGAAGACTCAGATGGGTGCACGAGAGAAGACAGTTTATATTACAATTTAAATAATATCAACCCAATAAATGAGCGGTCAAGTAGCAAATTAGGCCCACAGTCATGCAATAAATATCAAGTAAAATTAAACAAAATCGATATATCAAAGCTTGAATTCTTATTGTATTTACAAAAGCTTCCCAACATCGGAGTCGCCAGAGCTGTCAAACCCCTTTTTTAATGACAAACTCTCGATCCGATGTGACAGAGGCGAATTTTATTAATCAAAGGATTTTTTCAATCGAAGTGACGTATTGAAAAGGGATTAAATTATTTATTCAAAGTCACCACTTGGAATTGAGTTTTGGTGTTCCAAGTCACCTATTGAATCCCTAATCAATAGGAAATGAATCTGATTTTTTGGTCCACGAAAACAAAAGACGGTAAGGAATTCTGTTGACCGAGGGGAAGGTATTAGGCATCCCTCGAGTCCCGTGGTTCTACCACGGTCACTTTATCGATTTATACTTAGCTAAACTTAAATTTTGGATATATTATGATTTAAAGGACTTAAGAATTTGTTGGTTTGCCTTCTTTATTCGTTTTAAAACTTTTTGAAATTAATTTTTAATTATTAATATGTCGCGTACTGGTAGCAACGCTTTCCAACCTTACCACGATTTGATTGATGTCTCGCGCCTTTTAAGGCTATTATCAGTTGTCCCACCTTCCCGCATCTGAATGGGCATCTAACGTACTTAAAAGTTCTTCTACCCCATTAATCCGGCTTTAAATGGTAAATAATTTTTAATTAAAATGACTTATCGGTAGCAGTGCTTTCCGACCTTGTCATTAAAATATTATTTAAATTAATTAGCTAATTTCTAAAAATTTTAGGTTAAGAACTTACTCGCTCCTTCACCAAAATGTTCTTCCCACTCATTTTAAACAAAATTTCTCGAAGAGTTCTACGTCTATAATATGAAGGTCATTTATGAACCGAAGAAAATAATCTTCCGTGTATCTTAGATAGAAAGCTTTAGTTAAAAATATCAGTCCAAATAATCAAAAGGAAAAGAAAACCCACATTTTCTTTTTATCAAAATGAGCAAACCAACATTTCCCTTACATACCAAACCAAGAGAAGAGCCAACAACTTAAGAACAAACAATTAAAAT
>JACEIK010000681.1:112489-122720 GCA_018107945.1 Datura stramonium
TATAAGAAGAATATAAAAATGTTGATATGGCATAATTCTAAAGCCACTATTCATATTTTTTTTTCTATTTCTTTTAGCATTTTTGTTCATTTTTAATTATTTTTTCTATTCATTTATTTAATTATTATCATTTAATTTTATTCCACACACCTGTCGCTTGAGACAACCCTTCCAGCTTCCACTATTAACTATGATAAAGACATTCATTTTTCACAACATCCTTGACCCTCCTCTTTCCTGGAGAGGAGGGTTAGATCCTCCGACTTAGGAAACCCCCTGAAAATCTATGTATTCTTCACTCGTTCCTCACCCTCTACTTAATATTCTTGCCGCTATTTCCCAGCGAGGTTTTTAGGGTTCAGTCATAGGATGGAGTCGGCGCTATTGCCAGATCTAGGCACAAATATAGTGATTCCAGTGTGTGCCGTCGTTGGAATAGTGTTCTCTTTATTCCAATGGTACCTTGTCTCGCGCGTCAAAGTCTCGTCAGAACGTGGAGCTACCTCTCCGAGCAACAATAACAAGAGTGGATACAACAACTACTTGATTGAAGAAGAGGAAGGAATCAATAACCAGAACGTAGTTGCGAAGTGCGCCGACATAAAATGAGCTCTTATGTTGATTTCTTTATATTCCTCTCAGATTTAACTACACTTGTACTTGCCTATATGTGCTCTTTTTCTGCTAATTTTGGGTATAAATCTTTCTCATATGGAGGAGAGAGTTCAAACTTTCGCTCGTTGATTCTTTTCCGATGAATTTTTCAGTGGCTGATGTTCTGTTCTACTTAATACAGGTGGTAGATGCGTTGTAGGGTGAGAGATGTCCATCTCTGTTATTAATCCTCTATTTAAAAAAAATAGATTCTTTTAGGAATTAAGTGAACAGAGAACCGAGAAGACCAACCAGTTGAATATGTTCACAAAGAGAGCAAGGAGAATTGAACCCGCTAGGGTTTTTTTTGGCTTCTTTATAGAACTTCGTGTGCTTCTTGCCTTATTTCATTGGCCTGCTGATCCTCGGCTCCGCTAAAGGTTTGTATCAGCATTACTTATATGAACTGATGTCAGGATCATGATGAACAGGACAGAGAAAATGGGTAGTGAAGATGGTGGGACTTTTATAGAACCAACCTTTGTGTTCATAGAAATTGATTGCTGGACAGAGAATGTAGAGAGTTGAGCATGATGGTACAGGCGAAGAACTAGAGGATTTTCATCACAATCTTGACTACTCTTTGTTAGAACTTGGAAACCGCTTTGTGTTCCCCAAGACCTTTGAGCTCCCTCTACCTATCGCATTCCATTTGCAAGAGCAAATTGCTAAATGCCTGGCGCCCTCTAACGAAATGAGGTGAACTCAAAATTAGGAAAAAAAATTACACCTCTGTTGTTCTGAATGATCAGTTGATGTCCTAACTTAAGGCAATAATCCGCCATAGACAACAGCAACATTACCATTATCAAATTTCAATTTCTTAATAATATCTGCAACTCCTAGCCTCTCACTTTCTTTAACATCAGAATCTTTACTTATTTTTGTTTTATCTGGTTCTATCCAACCCCCAAATGATTCAGTTTTCACAATGGAAGAACAAGATTCATTACATTCTTGAAATCCCTTCTGAGGAGACTCAACAAGTAAAGAATTCTCAGAATTAGAAACCAATTTCAGATATTTTGAATCTGCTTCAAAATCTTTCCATTTTCTAACAAGGGAAGAAACACCCCCAAGATTTGGAGCTTTTAAACAACTTTCTTGATTCTATTTATCCACTAACAAAATCAAATTTCTAGCTTTATCCCATTTCTCAACAACTTTATTTCTTTTCTTTAGACTATTCTCATTCTTGTCATCAAATTTTATTTTGTGAACCCATAAATCTGCATTGTTTTGGGAATTTCCACAGGAATCATAAGCAGAAATCCTTTTGGGTTGATTTGAAATGCAAGAATGCCGGTGGGTTTGGACCAAATTCTTAAAAATTTTTGAAAAAGAATTGAAATCTCTAACACAACATCTATGATGTTTATTAAGGAATAACCATATGGAGAAGTGGAGGCAATTTCTACTTGAGCAGAAGCCATTTTCTTTTGTCTTCTTCTTCTTCCTTATTCTAATCCTCTCTTTTTCCAACAAATCAAGAATGTTAAAAAACTATTTTTTTAAACAAAATTATTCTAAATTAGAAAAAAAGGTGAAATCTTTGAGCATATCAATATTTTTCTTTCAACAAAAAAAGATTCAAAGACAAGAAGAGAAAAAGCTTTCATTAAAATAGGTAAAGTAACAGAAAAAATGAAAAAAGACCAAGAATCTAGGAGAGCATTAACTGTTAAAACAATGATCATCACTGATAATAATAACAAACCATTTTGCTTCTCTTATTTTTGGTCTAATCCAATGAGTCAGTATAATACTCCGAAAGTACTTAAGACTAGACTCGGGATTTGAAATAAAAAGTAGCAGAAAAACCAAAAATTTTCCTCAGAACGACTCGTGGAACGAGTCGTTGGTAGGTTTGACGAATCGTGGGAAGCAGTCGTGGTTGGGTTCTGTTGTGAGGAGTTTTGTGACAACAGGTCTAAGGACGAACCATTGGTTGATGTAATGGATCGTTGAAAATGAATCATTTTGAGAGTGGTCATGGTCAAGGAGGCAGGCACGAGTCATGGAACGACTCATTAGTTGGAGCCACGGGTCGTTTTATGTATCCGTTGGAAGAATTTTTAGGAAGGGGGTAGTGGTGGCAACGGATGGTGACAACAAGTCATTGGGACTAGTAACGACTCGTCGTGTCCGGTCGTGATAGAAGACCTATGATTAAAAAATGGGATGAAGCAACGAGAGAAGTGACGACCCGTTGGAGCCAGTAACGACCCGTTGTACTGGTCGTTGTCACTGGCAGTGTGAAATTTCTAAGTTTTTCATTAAGGGTATTTTCGTCATTCCTAAGCCTTAAGGTCCAGAACTACATCATTTTAAGCCCAGTTAGTAGGGTTTTAAGGGTGTTAAACCTATTCTAAGTATCTCCACTCCATGCATGCAACTTAGAGCCTTCTCTTGAAGATCAAGTTTGAAGAATTTCTTCAAATTCTCTCCAATTTCCTTTGGGCTTTCAAGTGGGAGTGAATTAGATTTACCCATGTATGTGAGGCGATGAAATATAAGTCCCTATCACTCCCATGCTCTAAATTCTCTCAATTCCATAAATTCCAATCCTAGATTCAAGTTTCATGATCTTATGGGGATATTCTAATTCTTGTGAAATTCTCTATGATCTATCTATGGGCCAATTCCCTTTATATATCAAATCATGTTTTATGATCTATGGGTAGATTTTATAATTATTTTAATTATTAATTTATAGTTTCATATTTTTAATTAAATTATGCCCAATTATGTATGCTTCATGAAAGTTAAGTTATGATTTCATTATGATCTTAATATTCTTAAGCTCTAAATTATGATTTATGATTTATGACATGATTTCTCTCAATTACTCATCATGGATTTATGAATATCAAGTATATACATGTTTTACAAGTATGCATGGATTTCATGATTTATGGATTTACAACTCTTGGCCAACTTATGAGCCCTTATTCATGGATAATCAAGTATTTTAAGTGGGATCCATCATGTTATTATTTAGTTGGCCATGAATTTCATGAATTATATTACGGTTACTATATGAGCCCTCACGTGCATGATTTTGGGAGCAGTGTCTAGCACTGAGTAAACCCGACGTTCAGATAAATCTCGTGGTCTCAGAACTACGTGCCACTGTAGGTATATGTTTATATGTATTATTAGATTCTTGTGATATCACCATGTACGCACGTCCCCCTGCCTGGAAAGTCGTGGACGGTCTTGACCACTTGGGCGAAATAGTGGGGCATCATGTAAGGCTCTATCAGGATGGTGTCGGTTAAGACGAATCCTCCCATTGTTCCTCATGATTTATGCATGGTTATGTTATGTTACCTTGGCTAAAGTTAGGTTAATAAGGTTTTCTCTTATGATTATGATTATGATTGGTTTACGAATGTTTTGAAAACCTTGAGCCCTTATGTTTACATTATGATATTTACTTTATGATCATGTTGTCCTACTCTTATGAACTCTTGTGTATTTTAACTGTCCGTTTTATTTACCTTGCATACTTAGTATATTCCAAGTACTGACCGCATACTTTATGCTATATCATTTCATGATACAGGCTCGGATATTCATGCTCAGCCCCGCCAGTAGCCATACTCTCAGTATTAGCATCTTCCAATCTCAGTTGGTGATTCATCTTCTGAGGGTCCTTTATCAGTTGTATAGAGTATTTTCAGTTTCAGACTATAGTGAGTTAGTTGGGGTCTAGTCCCATCAACTCGTCAGTAGTAGAGGCCTTTCAGATATAACATGTATTCAGTTTCATCCTTGTGTTATGTATTATGATGTTATGATATTTTCAGACTTCCGCTTTGTTACTTATGTTACACTCCCGCTTGATTATGTTGGATTCAGATGTCATGTTCATACCATGGATTGACTTGGATCCTCTCGGGGTTCTTTGTCCCGTGTCTCGATTCGGGCCTATGTTCAGGTCATGAAAAATGTGGTATTAGAGAATTAGGTTTTTAAGTATCCTAGGGTGTCTGAAAGCCGCGTTAAGTAGAGTCTTTTTCATGGGTGTGAAGCGTTCCACACTTATGACAGAGAGGCTACGAGATGTTTAGGAAATGTTACCTTTTTTCATGATCTAAGTCGTGCGATGAAATGTCTCTATCCTTCGAACTCATTCTGTACGCGTTTGAAGAATCATTCCTCCTCGCTGAGTTAATGGAAGAAGGAATGAAAATGGAAACAACCACAAAAATGGCAATAGGGATGGGCACCAGCAGGCCCACCAGCCCATGAGGATTATGTACCCGAGCAGGTGTCCCACGTAGAGTTTAGGGATGCCATTCAGATGCTAGCTCAGGCTTTGACCGCCTAGGTCAACCAATAGGTGATAGCGCATGTCCCTCAAAATGGGAATGTAGCGGCAACGAGAGTTAGAGATTTTCTGAGGATGAACCCTTTGGAATTTCTTAGATCAAAAGTGGACGAGGATCCACATGAGTTTATTGATGAAGTGTTGAAATCACTCAGATCATGGGAGTGACCGAGGAGGAGTGCTCAGACCTAGCCTCGTATCAGTTGAAAAGGGTGGCGCACATCTGGTTTAGGCAATGGAAGGATAGAAGGACAGTTGAAGCAGGGCCCATTGGTTTGGATGAGTTCCATACCGCATTTTTGGGTAGATTCTTCCCTCGTGAGATGAGGAATATTAAAGCAAATGAGTTTGTGAACCTGAAGTAGGGTATTTGAAGTTCACTCATTTGTCTAAGTATGCACCAGAGCTAGTGGTTGATCAAAGAGCTCGGGTAAGCAGGTTTGTACATGGAGTAGCGGACTACCTGGACAAGGACTGTAGGACCGCCATGCTTCATCAGGACATTGATTTTCCTTGATTGGTTTTGTATGCCCAGCAGATGGAGGCGGTGCATCTAAGAGAGAGAGAGGCTAAGAGGGTCAGGACAGACAGTTATGGGTTTTGTCAGCAGAGATCGAGAGGCAAACATCACCAACAGTCTCATCAGAGGTCATTAGCTCCAGCGCCATCATCGACTAGTGCACCATCCAGACCGCGAGGTGATCAGAGGAGCAGAGCCTCAGGTTCGAGGGGCTAGAGTAGCATGCTCACAGAACGTACCTTCCCAACCTGTGGGAAGTGTGGCGAGAATTATATAGGGGAGTGCTTGATTGGATTAGATATCTGTTTTGGTTGTGGTAGACCCGAGCACAGGCGTCGGGAGTGTCCATTGGCTAGATAGGGTAATGGTAGAGGTCGTGCTCAGGATACCATCTTAACAACAGCACCAACACGCCAGGCTCAGTAGGGTGCATCCACTAATGCAGGTGGTGGCCAGCGCCAGAACAGGTTTTATGCCCTTGTATCTTGACAGGAGCAGGAGACTTCACCAGATGTGGTCACCGGTATGTTACGAGTATTCCACCTTGATGAATATGCATTGTTATACCCAGGAGATACTTTATCTTTTGTGATGCCCTATGTTGCTAGTAGTTTCGGAGTCAGTCCCGAAATCCTATCAAAACCCTTCTCAGTCTCTATTCCAGTCGGTGATTCAGTTATACCTCGACGGTTCTATAGAAATTGCCCTATCACAGTCCTTTAGAAAGTCACCTTAGAAGATTTGGTAGAGCTAGCCATGATAGAATTTGATGTTATCCTCAGCATGGATTGTCTATATGCATGTTATGTCTTAGTAAATTGTAGAACCCGGGCGGCAGAGTTCCAATTTCCGGGTGAGCCAGTCCTAGAGTGGAAGGGTAGTTCATTTATGCCTGTAGGTCATTTCATTTCCTACCTTAAGTCCAGAAAGATGATTTCTAAGGGTTGAGTGTACCATCTAGTTAGGGTTAAGGATTCTACGTCTGAAACCCCGACTATCCAGTCAGTTCCTGTGGTGTGTGAGTATCCAGAGGTGTTTCCAGATGATTTATCGAGAATTTCTTTCGAGTGGGAGATCGACTTTGGTATTGACCTTCCTTCCGATACGCAACCTATATCTATTTTTCCTTACATAATGGCTCCAGCTGAGCTAAAAGAGTTGAAGGAACAGTTGAAGGATCTTTTAGACAAGGGTTTCATCAGACCAAGAAAATCCCCATGGGGTGCACCAGTGCTCTTTGTCCGAAAGAAGGATGGTTCCCTTTGGATGTGTATTGATTACCAGCAATTGAACAAGGTCACCATCAAGAACAGGTATCCCCTCCCTAGGATTGATGATTTGTTTGATTAGCTTCAAGGTTCTAAGTGCTTTTCAAAGATGGACCTCAGATCCGGATACCATCAGCTTAGGATTTGGGAGAGTGACATCCCGAAGACAGCCTTCAGAATTCAATATGGTCACTAAGAGTTTGTAGTTATGTCTTTCGGACTAACAAATGCTCCTGCAGCTTTTATGGACTTGATGAATAGGGTGTTCAAGCCTTATTTGGATATGCTCGTGATTATGTTCATAGACAACATTCTCATATACTCCCGAAGCGAGGAGGGGCATGTCGCTCATCTGTGAGTGGTGCTACAGACTCTTAAGGATCACCAGTTGTATGCTAAATTTAGAAAATGTTGGTTTTGGTTGAACTCAGTGGCATTTTTGGGTCATGTGGTGTCAAGAAACAAGGAAGTGGCTTCAGTAAAGGTTTTGTGGAGGAATCAACATGTTGAGGGAGCTACGTGGGAGGCCAAAGCAGATATGATGGCTAAATACCTGCATCTATTCCCTTCCGGCACCATTCCAGCTTGAGGTATCAGTTTCCTCCCTAGTACTCTATTCAGTTTCATATTCATTTCATGTCTCCCAGTTTCCTTCATGTCAATGTATGTATGTGTGGTTCATGAATTCAGTTCAGTTACGTATTCTAGTCAAGAGTTAGTCACTTCGTCCGTTTTCAGCTTAAATTTTCAGTATTTGGCATGGTAGTTGCATTTCTTAGCTTTTAAGTATGTTTACCCACATTCAGGGATGAATGTTTCTAAGGGAGAGATATTGTAATATCCCAAAAGTGCTTAAGACTAGACTCGGGATTTGAAATGAAAAGTAGCAGAAGAACCAAAAATTTTCCACAAAATGACTCGTGGTACGAGTTGTTGGTAAGTCTGACAAATAGTGGGAAGCAATCATGGTTGGGTTCTGCTGTGAGGAGTTCTATAAGAACGGGTCTAAGGACAACCCATTGGTTGATGTAACGGATCATTGAAAATGAGTCGTTGTGAGGGTGGTCATGATCAAGGAGGCAGGCACGAGTCATGGAACGACTCGTTAGTTGGAGCCACGGGTCGTTGTATGTATCCGTTGGAAGGATTTCCAGGAAGGGGGCAGTGGTGGAAACTGATGGTGACGATGAGTCGTTGGGACTAGTAATGACTCGTCGTGTCTGTTCGTGGTAGCAGACCTGTGCTTGGAAAATAGAATAAAGAAACGAAGGAAGTAATTACCCGTTGGAGCCAGTAACGACCCGTTGTACTGGTCGTTATAACTGGCAGTGTAGAATTTTTAGATTTTTTCATTAAGGGTATTTTCATCATTTCTAAGCCCTAAGGTCCTAAAATACGTCATTTTAAGCTCATTTAGTAGGATTTTAAGGGTGTTAAACCTATTCTAAGTATCTCCACTCCATGCATGCAACTTAGAGCCTTTCCTTAAAGATCAAGTTTTAAGAATTTCTTCAAATTCTCTCCAATTTTCTTTGGGCTTTCAAGTGGGAGTGTGAATCAGATTTACCCAGGTATGTGAGGCTATGAAACATAAGCCCCTTTCACTCTCATGCTCTAAATTCTCTCAATTCCATAAATTCCAATCCTAGATTCAAGTTTTATGATCTTATGGGGTTGTTCCAATTCTTGTGAAATTCTCTATGATCTATCTATGGGTCAATTTCCTTTATGTATAAAATCATGTTTTATGATCTATGGGTAGATTTTATAATTATTTTGATTATTAATTTATAGTTTCAATTTTTAACTAAATTATGCCCAATTATGTGTGCTTCATGAAAAGTCAAGTTATGATTTCATTATGATCTTGATCTTTTTAAGTTCTAAATTATGATTTATGATTTATGACATTATTTCTCTCAAGTACTCATCATAGATTTATGAATATCAAGTATATACATGTTTTACAAGTATGCATGAATTTCATGATTTATGGATTTACAATTCTTGGCCAACTTATGGGCCCTTATTCGTGGCTAATCATGTATTTCAAGCGGAATCCATCATGTTATTATTTATTTGGACATGAATTTCATGAATGATTTTACGGTTACTATATGATCCCTCACGTGCATGATTTTGAGAGCAGTGTCTAGCACCGAGTAGACCCGATATTTAGATAAACCTCGTGGTCTCAGTACTACGTTCCACTGTAGGTATATATTTATATTTATTATTGGATCCCTGTGATATCACCACGCACACACATCTCCCTCCCTGGCAAGTTGAGGACGGTCCTAACCACTTGGGCGAAATAGTGGGGCATCATGTAAGGCTCTATCGTGATGGTGTCAGTTAAGACAAGTCCTCTCATTGGTCCTCATGATTTATGCATGGTTATGTTATGTTACCTTGGCTCAAGTTAGGTTAATAAGGTTTTCTCTTATGATCATGATTATGCTTGGTTTGCAAATGTTTTGAAAACCTTGAGCCCTTATGTTTACATTATGATATTTACTTTATGATCATGTTGTCCTACTCTTATGAACTCTTATGTATTTTAACTTTCCGTTTTACTTACCTTGCATACTCAGTATATTTTAATTATTGACCGCATACTTTATGCTTTATCGTTTCATGATAAAGGCTCGAATATTCAGGCTCAGTCCCGCTAGTAGCCAGACTCTCAGTATTAGCATATTCCAGTCTCAGTTGGTGAGTTCTCATCTTTCGAGGGCCCTTTATCAGTTGTATTGAGTATTTTCAGTTTCAGACTATAGTGAGTTAGTTGGGGTCTTGTCCCATCAACTCATCAGTAGTAGAGGCCTTTCATACATAGCATGTATTCAGTTTCAGCCTTGTGTTATGTATTAAGATGTTATGATATTTTCAGACTTCCGCTTGATTATGTTGGATTCAGATGTCATGTTCATGCCATGGGTCGACTTTGAGCCTCTCGAGGTTTTTTGTCCCGTGTCTCGATCCGAGCCTATGTTCGGGTCGTGACAGTTAGACAATGTGGAAATTTGAAAAAAAATATTGCCTAAAATTATGGATGAGTATTTAAGGTGGAGAGAACTGTTCTATTTGAGGGAATTTGAAACTGTCGATCGACTAATTATATTTCAAATGCACGTTATACCTAATATTTAAATATCAATTAATATGAATATTATGAAAAACATGCACTTTATTTATTATTTATTAAGGAAAGTGCAAAGTCCAATAATAATTAACACCATATTCAGTGTAATCTCATAAATAGGGTATGGAGAAGGTGGAGTGTACGCAGTTTTATCCCTATCTTGTGGAGGTAGAGAGGTTGTTTCTGATAAACTCTCGGCTCGAGTAAAGCATATAAAAAATCAAGTATGTAAAACATATACAGTAGTGAAAAATAGAGGCGATCCAAGATTTAAAGTTTGTAGGTTTCCACCAATCTCAAATCTATAT
>JACEIK010000681.1:168454-180012 GCA_018107945.1 Datura stramonium
AATAAAAGTAAAGAAAATAGAATTTCAAACCTTTAAATATTAAATTTTCAAGGTTGAGGCTATTTTTAGATCAAAAAGTGAAAAGGAATGTATTCTTAAGACAAAATAAAAATTTTAAGGATATTTATAGACCAAAAAATGAAAAGAAGATAGTTATAAGCCATTTCTCATAAATTTAAAATATTTTTGGCTATTTTCCTTTTTAAGAATAATCTCAGGTTCACTTATTTTTAATGCTGAAATAAAATGTAGAAAAAATATATCAAATGCTAAAACATGAAAAAGCTGTAACACAACATGATGGACTTTTAAACTTTTACATGTAAACTCTCAAGTAATGAAAAAAATGTAGAGTTCAAATTGGGGTTTGAATTGTCTCTTTCTCGAGCTTCAACAATGTCACGAAATTTTTTCTCGAGTTCCACTTGCATCATTTTTAAAATTTTTGTGTAGTTTCACTTACACAGCAATTAGTGTTTGATCAAATTTTTAAAAAGTGTTTTAATGTATACGTGTTTTTCAAAAAAATACACTATTTTTTTTTTAGCATATCAAAAATTCTACTACTCTCAATTACTTATTTTCTTCTAAAAGTTTGACCAAACACCACGCTTTTATTAAAATAAATATTTTTGACGTTCCAAAAATTTATAACTAGCCAAGCTTGTAAGAAAATCATAGAACTAAGAAATTGGTTAACAATGCAGTTCGAGTAAATATTTAAAATTGCTAGACATACATGTCACGAACATGGAGAAATCGTAAAAGTGTATTTCACATTAAGGAAACAATTTATATTTAGACCTTATGAGATCCTAGAGCAGGTTGGAGCAGTTACTTACATGCTTGTTTTGCCTCCTGACATGGTGATACATCCAGTTTTCCATGTGTCGATTCTTAAGAAATATGCTAGCTAGTCTGGTCCCAAGGGAACTGACATTTTCAATAGTGCTACCTAGCTATTCCAGCCGAGCCAAATGACGCAGATGCCCTTGGTACGGAGCCAAATGACGCAAATGCCCTTGGTCGTACCAAGGGCTTTCACTTATTGACAAGTGAAAAAATATGCTAGCTAGTAGCCTGGTACAGTTCAATTGGACGAGAGTTAGTCTTATGAAGAAATTCCGATAGTTATTTTGGACAAACAGGTTCATAAGCTAAGTCGAAAGACCTTCTTTTGGTTAAAGTGTTTGTGGATGAACCATTTGCATGAGGAGGCAGGCCGAGGCAGACATGCTTAGCCAAAAATAGATGTTTGAGACTTTAGGTACACTTTGTTATTTCGTTCGAGGAAGAACTATAGTTTAAGAAGTTGGGAAAATGTAACAAAATCGATCTTTAGTTTTTAATACTTCGTTCTTGAAATAGTAATTTTAATATTTGGGTAGGTTTTTATAATTATGTGGGACTTGTTGGGATGGCATGGGTTGAAATATGAGGAATTGGGGGTGTTTAATGGGCCATATATTGAACTATATATGTAGATGTTTTAGATTTTGTAATAGTGTTTCATGAAAAGTAAGTATAGGATTGAGTAGTGAAGGGGATTTCCCTCTCTGTGATCAAAAAGACACTTGTCATAAAGGGGATCAAAGGTGTGGTTTCAAACTTGAATCAACAAAGTAATGATTCTTGATCATCCTAGGATGATTATTCTCCATTTTGGCGCAATTTTAACCAAGAAATCAAGTGATTTGACATTAGTAGAAATTACATCTATGGCAACGCCTCCAAAAATATTGCAACAGATAGAATCGAAAAACTGTTGCAATTATTGATATCCATAAAAATAAAATATACAATATTGTTTGATAATTAAAGAATTATCATACATAAGTTTATAAAGTTCAAAAACAAAAGATTCCTAGAATTTCTAAAGTTGTAGAAACAGTCGATCAATGCAGATATCTTCATTGATTTCTTCCATCCTTATTCATTTGCTCCACCTATAAAAAGATGATAAAAATGATTTAGCAAAATTTTTATAAAAGAATTATTCATAACATATATATTTTTGATGTACAAATGTTTTTGTCAGTCAACTTCAGGGCAGTTAAAAACAAAGTAAACCTACTCTATAAAGATAAAAGTTGGGATTCTTCTGTGATTAAATCTTGAAGATAAGATGTTGTGAATTGAGAAATAGGAGGAAATAAATTGGAGGAAGGTGAAAGTTGAAAAGTTTCTTTTATAAAAGGAACTTTGTCCCACATTGGTAGGCAATAGAGAAAGGTTTATGCTTATAATGAGCAGCATATCTTCTAGCAAATAAAAAGTTGCGAAGAGAGTCTCCCATTGCGTAGTTGTTGTTGCTTGGCTTCAACTTTGGCTTTGGCCAAATCACCAAATTTAGTTATCTTTTGCCACAAGTCCTCACCTGCGAAATCTAGGTGTCAGCGCAAGTCAACCAAAAGATTTATTTTTTCAAACGGTAATAATTTTCGAACCTGCCTTCGGTGAACAAGCATGTTTGCACCTGTTGATACCCAATCGCAGCTATAAATTTCAGGCTTGGCCTCAGATTATTTTATACACACAACGAACAACACAACAAATCTTTTCTCTCTTCTGATTTCTCTGCATGGTATTTTCAAACCAAAACTGTAAGTGTCAAGTGTGATTCTGCTCTGTCATTTGAGTTCGTCGGAGTTTTGTAATTTATATTGCCACTGTTATAGAAATGTTTTTCCTTTCTATCCTGAGAGAAAGTAACCCCAACTTTGGCAACAGTTAAGGGATTATAATTCCTTAAGGACACACAAGAAACTTGTGGGCTCGGAGTAATCTTTTCTTCTTCTTCTTCTCCTTCTTCTACATTTATGTTTTAAATGTTATTTTGTTACAACAAATAAAAATTGATTGTTTAAAGAACTATTCAAAACATAGATACTAACAATAGTTAAATTGATTATAACATATGCATTGTTAGTTTATAAGAAAAAAATAAGTCCAATAGCCATAAAATAGTACCCTCATCTACTAATCCTAAGCTGGAAATGCCTTGAAGATATTAGAATATAAACTTTACCAGAAATACCAATTCAACACATCACTTTATATATGCAAATCAACTAAAAAAAATGTAGCTTTGATATGGACGTTAGTTGAACACCAAAAAAGTTGGGCAAACAGTTTCAAATAACAATTAGAGATAAAGTAGTGCAGCAACAATATCTCCAAGTGGAGGCTCAAACATAATTTCATAGAGTAGAGTTCATGTAACAACTAACTAAAGCTGAAATGAAGGTCCAAATCAACTACAAAATGAAGCTTAAAGAGTATCAAAGTTGCACAAAGGTCCATAGTAGTGAAGCTCCAAAATTACAAAAAAACTTGGAGCAATGAAAACTTAAAAAATTGGAGCAATGAATTTTGGAGTATACAATCATTTATAGCTTCAATAACAATACAAAAAATTTCAACTTTAAAAGTGACTCTAATTATGTTATTTGACATGCTATTGCAGAACTCGTGTATAAGAGGTAGGTTCTAGTGAAGGAAAAGCTACCCAAATGAAATTATTTTGAAGCAATTGATAACATGATTAAAGTTGCGATCCCTAAATTACGATATTAACAACACATTTACGCACTAAAAATGGCTAACTAAGATAAGTTAAATGGACAAAGCAATAAGACCAGAGTCCCTAAGACACATAAAGATAACTAGAGGAAGTATTAAAAGAGTGATTTGAGTGCCAGAAAATAAATTAAATCATGGATTAAAGCACCTACATGTGCTCGATACTTTTGGTTGCCGAGCATTATGGTCTGACTTACTAGATATAGAATAAACACATATTTGGTTAAATTAGTTGAAATAATTATGAACATTTAAATTGAAAAATTTTGATTTTAATTTTTAATTAAGTAAATTGAGGATTTGACTTACCACTTGTAGTCAAAATCAAAAGTTGATTATTGGAATGGAGTCGTGAGCTTATTTGTAATATGTCAACGTAATTATTTTTATGATTTGTTCGAGGATTGAATTAAACTTTTTTTTTTTTTTAATTATGAAAATAAACCACCTGACCTAATTTAATGTGTTACTTAATCTTTTAGATAGATTAAGGATATTGAAGGTCATTTGATTATGTTGAAGGCGATCAGGACTTATAAGTTCAAAGTTTCAATTTATTATTAGTGGTAGTTAGCATCAGTTAAAGTTAGTTATTTAACTAACTGGATCCTAACTAATTGAAGAATTTTGATTCTAATTTTTAATTAGGTAAATTGAGGATTTGACTTGCCACTTATAGTCAAAATCAAAACTTGATTATTTGTAATATGTCAATGTAATTATTTTTATGATTTGATCGAGGATTGACTTAAACTTTATGGTATTGCTGATCAAGATACAAAGAAAGGAACTAAAGATCAGGTCACTACAAATATTACTAAGCTGTACCAAAGGTTGAAAAAAGGGAAAATGCCACAAGCTACTAACATAAATACACCATAAACATGCACCTTCACCAGGGAACAGTATGAACAAATACTGCAAATTCTAGGAAAAAACACTTGTTTCACTATTAATGTATAAGACTCATCAACTGGTAATGGTAAAGGTGCAGGTGCAGGTACATTTAATGCTTTGTTGGTTAGCGATAATCTCTTATATTGGATAATAGATACAGGAGCAACCAATCATATGGTATCTAGTGTTAATATGCTAGATAAAGAAATCATTACTGAAACTAAAAATCAGAACAAGGTGTATCTTCCAAATGGTGACACCTCAGTAGTCACTCACACTGGTTCTAGCTCTATATCACCTAGAAGCACACTAGAAAATGTGTTTCTGTTACCACAATTCAAATATAACTTACTGTTAATGTCTAAAGCTACTAAGGATTTACACTGTGCTGCACTATTTTATCCTGACTTCTGTATTTTTCACGATCTCTCAAGTGGGAAGGTGAAGGAGATTGATGACAAGAAGATCAACTTTATCTGCTTAATCAAAATGCTGCTTTTGCTGTCACTCTATTTGCTAATCATACTCAGAAAAACATGTCATCTAGCTATATAGATATTAGTCTATGGCATAAAAAATTTGGTCATATATCTACTAGTGTTCTTCATAAAGTGTTGCCCTGCAAAATAGAGTATGTAGCTAGTATAGTCAATAAATGTACTATTTAACCTTGTGCAAAACAAACTAGATTTTCTTTTCCATCTAGTAGTATAAAAAGTGCTAGTTGTTTTGATATAATACACATGTATATATGGGGACCATATAGGACTCCTATTGTTGATGGCTCTACTATTCTTAACAATAGTAGATGACTTGGATCTATCTGCTTAAACTAAAATCTTATACATGTGTAGTCATTTAAGATTTTCTTCGGTTAGTGAAAACTCAGTTTGAAAATCAGTAAAAATTTGCAAAACTGATGATAGAACTGAGGCTAGGAATTATACATCAGAGGTCCTATGCTTATTCACCCCAACAGAATGGGGTAGCTGAGAGGAAACACAAACATATACTTGAAGTGACTAGAGCATTAAGATTTCAAACCAACAAACCTATCAAATTTTGGGGTTACTGTGTACAAGCAGCTGTATATATTATTAAAAATTATCATCTTTTGTAATTGGAATGTCTCCTTATGAAAAACATTATCATAGAAGCCAATATTCAATCATTTGAGAGTGTTAGGTTGTCTTTGTTATGCAATAATAGTTCAACAAAACGACAAGCTTCAGTCTAGAACTAGAACTGCAGTATTCATGGGGTATTCTGAGACTCAAAAAATCTACATACTTTATGACCTTAGTACTAAGTCTTTCTTTATGAATAGATATGTAATATTTAAGGAGACTAAATTTTCTTTCACAAACAAAGAGAATTCATTACCTTTATTTACACATTCTGAGGTTATTCAAGTTGATGATCCTGACTTATATTTTGGTCATTCTAACTCAAATGGTGGAGACTCTGACACAGGCACAACTGATAGAAACATTCTTCAAGTATAGACCAATACATGTTGTGAACAGACTCAGGATCTTACTATAGATCACAGTCTTATGCAACCTGTGGTATCTCAACCAAGACAAATAGAATCATCTAGGACATCAAGAAGAACAAAACAACAACCAGTGTGGTTAAAGGACTTTTTTTCACTAAGCACATGCCAGAAAAATCTTTCATACTCTATATCAAATTATGTATCATATGATAATGTCTCAAAAAAGTATCAAGCTTTACTTATATACTTTCGCTTTTGTTTCAGAACCTAGAACATATAATGAGGCTATCAAAGATCCAAGATGGGTGCAGGCCATGAAAGCTGAAATTGATGCTCTTCAAGACAATAATACATGGGAAATAGTCACTCTACCTGAAGGCAAGAAGCCTATAGGATGTAAGTGGATTTATAAAGTCAAGTACAAGGCTAATGGTAAAGTAGAGAGGTTCAAGGCTAGGTTGGTGGCAAAAGGCTACAACCAACAAGAAGGAATTGACTATCAAGAGACATTTTCTATTGTATTCAAGATGGTAATGGTCAGAATAATTCTATCACTTGTTGCGTCTAAACAATGGCATATCCACCAAATAAATATATTCAATGCATTTCTACAAAGTGATTTACTTATGATGAAATATACATGGATCTTCCTTAGGGATTTTCCAGCCAAGAGGGGGGGGGGGGGATACACCTTTAGTATGCAGGCTCATCAAATCCCTATATGGGCTGAAATAGGTACCCAGGAAATGGAATATCAAACTAACATAAGCTCTACTACAAGATAAGTTTGCACAGAGTCAATATAATTATTCACTGTTTGTGAGAAAGACAGAAAAAGAAACTGTGATCATATTGACATATGTAGATGATATGCTAGTCACTGGGAATAGTCTCAGTTTGATTGAGGACACAAAAGCAACATTAGACCAAAGGTTCAAAATAGAGGACCTAGGAGAACTAAAGTACTTTCTTGGGATAGAATTTGCAAGATCAAAGCAGGGAATTCTAATGCATCAGAGACAGTATTCACTAGAGCTAATCTCAAAACTTGGTCTATTAACATGCAAACCAGTTTTTACTCCTACGGATACCAATGTGAAACTAACTACTAGAAAATATGATGAGCATAACTATAGGAACCTAGCAGAAGATCCTCCTTTGACTGGTATAAGTTCATATCAAAGACTGATAGGCGAACTGCTATAACTAACTATTACCAGGCTAGATATTGCATTTAGTGTCCAAGCACTAAGTCAATATCTTCAACAGCCAAAAATGGCACATATGGAGGCAACTTTGAAGGTTGTGAAATATGTTAAGTCTCGACCTGGCTCTGGAGTTCTAATCTCTAGCAAAGAAATTGAGAATGTCACTGCCTTCTGTGATGCTGACTGGGCAGCCTGTTCCAATTCCAGAAGATCTGTATCATATTTTTTAATTAAACTAGGACATTCTCTAATTTATTGAAATTCAGAAAAAAAAACAGACTATTGTATCCAGGAGCTCTATAGAAGCAGAATGCAGAAGCATGACTTTCACAATGTCTGAGCTCACTTGGCTACTTGTACTATTGAAAGAACTAGATGTGAAGATATCTATGCTTGTTCAAGTCTTTAGTGACAGTAAATCAACTATGCAAATTGCTGCTAATCGTATGTTTCATGAAAGAATAAAACACATTGAGATAGATTGTCACTTTATTAGAAAAAAATTTCAACAAGGGACTGTGCAGACTCAATATATATCTACCTCAGAGCAGCTTGCAGATCTACTGAAAGGGCCTTCCCAGAACTCGACATCAATATCTTACTTCCAAGTTAGGTGTAACTAATATCTTCTATGACACCTAACTTGAGGGGGAATATTGAAGAAGATCAGGACTTAGAAGTCCAAAGTTTCAATTTATAGTTAGTGATAGTTAGGATTAGTTAGAGTTAGTTATTTAACTAACTAGATCCTAACTAACTGTGGAACTAATTTAGTGATATGGCTGTAGTTATCCGGATAGAGTTAATCTCTCGTACACTTGTATATATAGGTGAAGACATCAATTCAATACACATTATTGATCAGTTGATCAACTATACATAAGGATCACAACTTCATCTCTTGAATTTTCTGTTAATTCATCATCATCATCTTCTTCTTCTTCTTCTTTCCTTCTCTTCTATTATTTTTTTTTCATATGTTCAAGGAGTTCATTATAAAAACTCTCCTATGAAGGTATAAATCATTTTAAATTGGTTGTTTTGGACATCACAAGGTTGAGAGACTAATCATTAGCGAAATAAGTGAGACTTTAACCTACAAATTACTTGCTTTTTCAAAAATATGATTTGAAACCTAAATAACTATTTCAGCTATCTAATATGTGACAGAAAGAGTGGGTACTAGACTATACACACACACACATATATATATTTGCTATTTTGAGTTATTACTACCGTGATTATGCATTCTCTCAATTAGAATATGAGATTGTGAGGTTTAAAAGAATGACGAAAGTTATTTTCCAAAAATGGAACATGACATTATCGTATATCAATAATAGAGGCATGGTAGGTATATATGTTGTGTTGCTTTAATTGAGATTATTTGATTCTTTTAATTAACCGTTCCACATGCTAAGGCTTATGATTGTTTAGTCGTCCCACCGGTTAAGGCCCTATTACTTGGTTTAGCCGATCTATCACCTAAGCCTAGTATATACTTTTGTAGATTATGATTGAGTTTTATATTATGATTGGTGTCGATTTAGATGCTTTTTGATTATGTATTAAAAGTTTTGGATACATTCTATGCTTTCTTGTATTTTGTGAATTTCGAATTTCGCACAATAGCTATAAATTCAATTCTCACTATTCTTTTTGTCAATGTCAGGTGACTGAATAATAATAATTTTTTAAAATATCTAGGCCATACTATTTTCTTTTCTTCCTTTTGTTCAAGTGTTCCCGTTTGGTACTTTTTTGATCATTACAAAGGGAAGGAAAAAGGGTTTTCAAAAAAATGTCTATTAACCAATATCACAGATTGAATTAAATTTATTCTAAATGTATTAGAAATGTTTAAAANCCAATGTCCAGCTTTATTTATGACTATCAGATTTCAGCTTTGGGTCAATCGATTCAGTTATGATGTTATGTTATGTTGAGATCATGATTTCAGAAAAATAGCATGCAAGCCCTACTCTCAGATTCTTATTTTGTTTATGCTTTTATATAATGCATGTTTTAAATGAATTTACTTATTTTAACGGTTTTACTTAACTTGTATACTCGGTATATTCCATGTGCTGATCGCATACTCTATGCTATATTGTTTTATGATACTGGCCCCGCTTCTTTGACTCAGCCTTTGTAATGACCCTGGCCCAACACTGTGAAGTATTGTCTGCTTTTGGGGCTCGACCCAACACGGTTTTGTTCCATTGGGTTTTCAACACAAAAGGTACCTCACTGTATAAAGTCTAGTCCTTTACTAAATAGCCCAGGACACTCCCTCTCTTTTTCGATGTGGGATTTGCCTAAGTGTTACGTAATGTCTTCCCTGCACTCACCCCCATAGGGACTCAGCATCCTCACTGAGGTTTGCCCCACCACCGTACTAGTCGAGAGACGGCTTTGATACCACCTGTAACGACCCTGTCACAAAATTGTGAAGTATTGTCCGCTTTTGGGCCTCGGCCCAGCACGGTTGTTTCCCATAGGGTTTTCAGCCCAAAAGGCACCTCATAGTATTAAGTACAGTCCTTTACTAAATAGACCAGAACACTCCCTCTCTTTTCCGATATGGGATTTGCGTAAGTGAGCCAGGCATTACGTATCGCCATCCCTGCACAAAGTTTGTCACGACCCGAATGGAGGCCCGGATCATAGACATGGGACAAGGGACCCCGAGAGACCCCAAGTCGACCCATGGCATAAGCATACATCTAACTCAGCAGAAGTCTAACTCAACATAACATCAGAATAAGCATCCGAAGCTAAAAACACAAAAAGTCTGAAAAGCCTCTAATCTAAACGAGTTGATGGGACAAGACCCCAACTAACTTAACAATTATTGAAAACTGAAAATACATAAGGAAACTGAAAGTCTAGCCCTCGAAGTATGAGGGTTCACCAACCAAGAAGGTTCTAACTCCGACAACTGACTACGAGCGGGGCTGAGCCTGGGAGTTGGGTCTTGTATCATGAAACAATACAACATAGAAAGTATGTGGTCAGTACGTGGAATGTACCGAGTATGTAAGGTAAGTAAAAACAACTTAAGTAAAGTAAATCATTTAAAACATTTCATAACATATCATAAATTTTTGAATCTGAGAGGGAGGACTACATGCATTCATCCTGAAATCGTAATCTTTTCATAATAAGACCATGCATATCTTCATAACATCATAACTGACTCGAGTAACTAAAAGTTGAAATATGACATTTATAGAAAAGCTGAACAATCAGTCAAATCTTACTTTTAGCACATTCGCGCTTAAAAATGATAATCATGAGTAATAAATATGCAAATCTGGATCATATAGACAATGGGAGACTCGCCACTTAACCGACATACCACGATAGAGCTTACGTGGTCCCGACTATCACACTCAAGTGGGCCGGGCCGTCCCAAACCTTTCCAGGGCTAAGGACGCTACCATAATATCGATATCAAGCTCATGGGCCATTACGGCCAGGGATAGCTCACAAGGGAGGTCCCAATAACATAATAGTATCAACCTACATTGGCGCGTAATTCTGGGGCATAGGGTGATCGACCCTTAGCCCGCTCGGTGCTAGACANAGAGTTTGATCTAATCAAATTATTTTTTCTTTCAGTTTATTCAAATACTTGCTTATTGAACAAAAGTGTTGTAGAATCATTTATTTAATTGAAAAATTAAACAAAGTCATTCATTTTTACATGAACACTTAAATGCATGAATTTTGTGTATATTTCACGTTACATTATTACAAAATTTGTATTACTATACACTATTAACAGATTAACATTTTATATACATATTATCCTTACGAAGACGCATAGAATACAAAGTTGCATAATATATTAGAACATATAGTATAAGTCATTTGTTTAAACAATTAGCACTTAAGAAATCATATAATAATTTATTACTGACATGTTTTGGTAATAATAAATTGGTATCATATCACAAACATATTATATATTTGTAATTGATCGTTAAGTAATTGTTATGTCACCAAACTAAGAAAGACTCATCAAAATTGGTGAAAACTGAAAACAACCACTAATGCTTGCAATTAGGGTAGGTTGTATATATCACGCTCTTTGTGGGGCGATTCTTTTTCGGACCCTGTTAACGCAGAATGTTTTGTGCACCTAACTGTTTTTTTTTAATTGTATTTTTAAAAGTCCTATAACTGTATCTGAACCATCTGCGCTCCTGTAATTGTAGCTGAGCCGTCTCAGGCATAAGGGAAGCTGGTAAGGGTACCAGACTTCAAATGGCTCTGGGGGCCCCAATATAGTCACTTGCGACTTCATATGGCCTGTGAGCACAATATAGCCCCGTAGGCACTTCATCATTATCCTTCGCTCCTTGAGC
>JACEIK010000681.1:237927-249258 GCA_018107945.1 Datura stramonium
ATGGTTACTCTTTCTTCATATTCAGTCGTGCCATAGAACAGTACAATATAGGGTCGAGTTCTTAA
Source organism: Datura stramonium (assembly GCA_018107945.1). Classification (NCBI taxonomy): domain Eukaryota; kingdom Viridiplantae; phylum Streptophyta; class Magnoliopsida; order Solanales; family Solanaceae; genus Datura; species Datura stramonium. The sequence goes on from JACEIK010000681.1 coordinate 237,993, forward strand.
AACTTATCATATTCTTTGTCTACAGATAAAAATGGTGGACCAGCGACACCCTGCCACAGGTAGAAGGTTGGATACCGTAGCAGGAGAAGGCACCAGCAGGATGCCTAAGCTTCATTTAGAATCAGCCCGTTCTGAGGGCGATATAGAGGCATCATCACAGCCTTCTCAACAGTCCCCATCTCACCAGGAGCCATTCGGAACAACACCGCCTCCGATAGCTCCTGTACCTACACCATCCTACCAGGAAGTTGGCAGTGCAGTTTTTATGTTGGCACAAATGATGGCCTGTCAGTGCCACGTGTAACAGCAGAGACATCAGGGGAATCTGGAAGTTCGAGGGTCAGGGAATTTATGGCATTGGGTCCCCCACAGTTCACAGGGTCAGATCAGGTAGAGGACCCCCAGGATTTCCTAGATCAGATGCAGAGAATCTTCTGGGTCATGCATGTGACCGGCACCTACGAGAATCAGTTGAGATGACAGTATTTCGGTTGCGAGACATAGCGTTGTATTATAGTACGAGAGTTGGGAAGGTCTAGAGGAGATGTTCCCTCCGACCTGGTACAGCTTCTGGGAGGCCTTCCTGGATCGTTATTTTGCCCGCGGGAGATCCGGTAGGCTTGGATGGATCAATTCTTGCACTTGGAGCAGGGCAAAGGAGCGTACGAGAATAGGCCTTACAGTTTGACTCCTTGCCATATGCTCAGCTTTTGCTGGACACTATGCCATCCAGAGTCACTGGTTTATTATGGGTCTGGGCAGAATACATTGAAGGCATGCATGACAGCTACATTACGGGAGAGTCCTTGGACATTCTTTGTGTGCAGGCCTTTGCCCAGCCTATTGAGGGCCTTAGACAGCAACAGGACAGTAGACAGATAGATCAGGAGCAGCACCGCGGGAATGCAGAGTCAAATGCGATACAGAGGACGTTGAGAGAAGACCCAGGCCTCGGTTTCAGATAGGCCCCTAGACCCCCACCTCCACCACAACAGTAGAGGGTAGATTTATTCGTCGAGGGCAGTCAGAGTCTGGTGGCAGTTCTCGAGCGGTGGATTCACCTCAGCAGAGGAGGGTAGAGCAGAGCAGATACACCCCCCACCCTGCCCTATTTGCAGCCGCCCTCCACGTCGGAGCTTGTAGATATAGCTCTTCAGGATATTATATATGTAGGCAGGAGGGGCACCTGATTAAAGATTGTCAGCCAGGGCAGGAAGTAGCCGAGATAGCGAGGATAGGGGATCCACGGGGCCACGAGCTCCAGCAGCCCAGCAGGAGTGTAGGCCCTCAGGTTCAGCAGGTGAGGCCGAGGTAGATCAGGGCTCTAGTTCAGGTACGGAGCTCAAGCCGTACCTATGCACTACCAGGAAACAGGACTCAGAGGAATCTCCAGATGTGGTAATAGGTATGATGACTATTTGCTCATGCTGCCCTTGCTTCATGTGCGAGAGATTGATTCAGGGTCCACTTTGTCCTACTTTACCCCATTGTGGCTCGAAAGTTTGAGTATATTGCACCAGAACTATTACAGCAGCCACTTTCTCGAGTATCGGCACCCATCGTTGACTCCATTATAGCTAGCAGAATTTATCGATGGTGTACAGTAGGGGATTCTTTGATCGTCAAACTACAATAGATCTGGTAGAGTTAGAATGATTGATTTCGATGCCATTATGGGTATGGATTGGTTAGTGCCGTGCTATGCCAACGTATAATGTTGGACCAAGACCGTCGATTCCACTTTCGGGGGAGGCATTGCGAGTGGAAGGGCCTTTAACTTCATAAAGATGACTTATTTCCTACCTTCAGGCAAGGAAGTTGATAGCTAAGGGATGTATTTACCACCTAGTCAGGGTTCGGGGCTCTGCTGGCTAGAGTCTCCGACACTCTAGTCTGTTCCAGTAGTTAATGAATGTCCTGATGTATTTTTCGAACGAGCTACATTACCCGAGAAACGGAAATAGATTTCGCAATCGGCACTACAGGCACTCAGCCCATATCAATCCCTCGTATTGTACTTGTCCTGCTGAACTCAGAGAATTAAGGAGCAGTTGAAGGATCTGTTAGATAAGGGCCTTATCAGGCTGAGTACTTCACCGTAAGTGCGCCAGTTCTATTTGTGAGGAAGAAGGATGGCTCGCTCCGTGTGTGTATAGATTACCGGCAACTGAATAAGGTTATATTCAAGAAAAAGTATCTCCTCCCCAAGATTGATGTTTTGTTTGACCAGTTACAGGGAGCCAGATATTTTTCCAAGATTGCCTTGCGGTTCGGATATCATCAGGTTCTGGTTCGTGAAAGAGAAATTCCCAAAACAGCCTTCAAAGACCTAATATGGCCACTTTGAATTCCTAGTTATGTCCTTTGGGTTGACAAATGCCCCAACAGTATTTATGGACCTGATGAACAGCACCTTCGGAGCCGCCACGGACCTGTTCGTGATAGTATTTATTGATGATATTCTGGTGTATTCTCACTCAGAGGCAATTTACCAGGCTCATTTACAGTCAGTGCTCCAGATTCTTAGAAGTACCGCCAGTTATATGCTATGTTCTCCAAATGTAGATTATGGCTGAACTCAGTATTCTTAGGGCATATTGTGTCGGATGCTGGTGTACAGGTTGACACGCAGAAAATAGAAGCAGTCAAAACATGGCCTAGACCTACCACTCCGACAGAAGTCCGCAGTTTCCTGAGATTAGTCAGGTATTACAGAAGATTTGTTGATTCTCCACTATAGCGGCACCTCTGACTAAGCTGACGCAGAAAGCAGTAAGTTCAGTGGACAAGGCATGTGAGCAGAGTTTCCAAGAATTAAAAGACAGGTCTAACCTTCGCTCCAGTGTGCTGTCCGTAGGTACATAAGGTTATTCAGTGTATTGTGGCGCATCAGGTATTGGGTTGGGTTGTGTGTTGATGCAGCACGGTAAGGTGATGCGTATTCTTCCAAACAGGCGAGGAAACAGGAAAATTACCCTACCCGCTGACTTGAGTTAGCTGCAGTGATCCACGCCTTAAAAATATGGGGACATTACTTGTATGGCGTCCATGTGGATATTTTCACAGATCATAAGAGCCTACAGTATATCTTCACTTAGAGGGTTGACAACACGACAACGTAAAAGCTGGTTGCAGATCTTCCCGAAGATTATGACATGGGCATTCTGTATCATCGGGAAAAGCCAATGTAGTATCAGATGCTCTCAGCCGTAAATCGATGGGAAGTTTGGCTTATTTGCAGCCCGAGCAGCGGGAGTTGGTCAGAGAAATACATCAATTAGCCGGTCTAGCCGTTCGTAGCAAGCAGAGGACAATAGAAATGGTAATTCCAGAACACTGTGTGTCATTAGTTGTAGATAAAAGAATGGCAATATGAGGATCCCGACCACAAAAGTCCAGCTTAAGGACAAAATTCAGCAAGGAAAGCGCCAGATTTTCAGATAACTGAGGATGAAGTGCTGCGATGAACCGCCTACGTGTTCCAGATATTTGGGGCTACGCCAGCAGATTATGAGTGAGGTACATTGCCATATTCTCTCACCCAGGCGTGATGAAAACGTACCACGATATCAAAGAAATCTACTGGTAATAAATATGAAAAAATAGCTGAATTTGTAGCCCAATGTCCCACCGCTGCCAACAGGTAAAATTGGAACACCCCGAAACCGGAAGGGTTAACTCGGGACATAACTGTGCCTCTCAGAAATGGGAAGCAGTAGACATGGACTTTGTAGAAGGATTACCCCATACCAGACATGAACATGATTCCATTTGGGTAATAGTTGTGGACTGACGAAATCAGCCCATTTCCTGCCAGTGAAAGCTACTTTCTCTACCGAAGATTATGTCGAATTGTATATCAGAGAAATAGTTGAAGTTATGGTGTTCAATATCTATTATCTCTGACAGAGGAGCACAATTTACAGCTAGATTTTGGCAGTCATTTCAGAGAGGTCTGAGAATGCAGATTAATTTGAGCACAGCATTCCACCCTCAGACAGATAGTGACTGAATGCACTGTTTAGACGCTCGAGGATATTCCACGGGTGTGTGTGCTAGATTTTAGAGGTAGCTGGGACGAGCATTTGCCGTTAATTGAGTTTTCTTATAATAACAGCTATCACTCAGCTATCCAGATGGCGCCCTTTGAGGCATTGTATGGGCAAAAATGCAGATCGCCAGTTGGCTGGTTTGAAGTGGGAGAGTCAACGCTGATTGGGCTAGATATTATTCAATAGTCAGAGGAGGTAAAGCTTATCCAGAGAATGCATACTGACTGCACAGAGTCGCCAGAAATCATATGCCGATGTGCGGCACGGGGAATAGGTGATGTGAATGATTGGGTATTTGAAAGTATTACTCTTTGATGGAAGGGGTGATGAGATTCAGTAGAAGAGTAAGCTCAGTCCATTTAGTTGGCTATAAGATTCCATCGAAGAATAGGCCGAGTGGCATATAGTATGAACTTGCCTCGAATTAGAATCCGTTCATCCAGTTTTCACGTATCTATGCTAAGGTGCATAGGAGACCCATCTAGAGCAGTCCAGTCTAGGATATCCAGGTTACGCAAGAGCTGGCCTATGAAGAGGTTCCAGTAGCCATCTTAGACAAACAGATTCGTAGATTGAGAACAAAGATGTCATTGCATTTGTCAAAATCTTGTGGCGTAACGGGAACCGAGAGGAGATGACTTAGGAGCGAGAGAATATGAAATCCAGATATCCTCACTTGTTTCAAGCCTAGTCAGTCAAGAGGTATGTTAGTATTGTTATTTTTATGCAGTGCCTTATAGTATATGTATAAATGAGATAGTGGTTCCAATCATGTGATGAATATTATAGTATTGTGGGAGTACCTATATTGTTCTGCATTTCGGAGTTTTGAGAGTCCATATTACAGGAAACTCTGCCAAAATTTTCTAGAAATAAGTTGAGTAAGTTGAGAATTCTTAAAAATAGAAGTTTACATTCGAGGACGAATGTTCTTAAGGGGGTGAGAATGTTACACCACATGAATTCTCTACATGAATGTTCTTCATATTTACTTAAGAGTTTTGAATGCCATACATACTAGGAAAAGGCCGGGGAGAGACCAGATAAATACGTCGAACCATCGCGGAAGGAGCCGGGAAGAGCCTCGATGGCAACGTGCACTACGGAAGGAGGGCCTCCGCGTTGGCTCCATGTCACAGGGCCTATCCAGGCCCAAGTGTATGCTTTAAATTCCCGGTTTTTAATGTTAAATTTCATATAATTTTCCAGAAAAGTCGAGGGAAAACAGAGAATACGAAGGTTCTTTGATAATTTCCGCCCGATTACGCCGTCAAACACGATCAAACTCAAATTGATACCAAGCACCGAGAGTGACAAAGCGGTATGTGAGCATTTCTACGGATTTAGTTTCATACGAATTCGGCCGGCAGATCGTCGTGCTACTGGCTAAGGTACGTGGAATTGCTCAAAATTATTGTCAATATACTCCTAGCCCTAAAGTTGAGTATTTCTCCCTTCTGGACTTTTCAGAAATAACGAGTTTTCAACCATTTTCGATAAGCCAAATTGGGCTATATATATATTGAAAGTGATGTTTCTTCCAGAATATTAGCGTATTTAGTTCTAATTGACATATATATGAATGCACTTGGAGACATAGCAGAAGTACTGACCGAGTTACGTCAATAGTCAAAATTCAAAGCGAAGGTATGAAAAGCTAATTCCTTCGACAGTTAGTAATCCAGCATAGTAAATAGCATGATGTATAGAAAAGAAAGAATTCAGAAGTCAAGAATTGAATCAGTATGAATTTAGCAAGCATGTTTTATAATATTATGATATATATTGAGAATAAAAGTTAGTAAACAATATCAGACAGTCGAGATAATATCTCAGTTACAGTATAGCCAGACAGTCAGATAATATCTCAGATACAGCATGAACAGTCAGATAATATCTCATATACGGTATAGTTCAGTATGAGAATCGATTATAGCGAAAGAGTTTAGAATAAGAACTCAAAATACGAGATAGTATTTTCTATTCAAATTATTATTATATTGATTATTATTTATTGAGACTTGTTTGTGCTATGAGGGCACCCTTAGAGCGTCCTCTTGCCCTGGAGTTATCGTTGTGTCCAACTCGCCCGCTAGAGGGTGAGTATACGTCACTCAAGGAGTGGCATGCCGACCCGCAGTAGGGCGAAGATGGGATGGAGCACTCCCCATGTATCAGGCTGATCACCATAGCAGTATAGCTTACCCTGTTGTGCACTTGCGCCCAGGGGGCAGATTACGAACACAGATACAGTTACAGTTTACAGTTACAGTTTAGGAGTCCTTCAGACTCAGACACAGTTATAGTCGGAGCAGCCAGCGGGTTGCAGGCCAAGGGGCTGATGATGCTCATAGTTAGTAGGCGAGTGGGTATTATTTTTGGACAGTTTTGACCCGGGTAGGGAGTATATTAGATTGTTTGTTGGTTGGCACCTTCTGGCATATAGGGGTTGGTATTGGTCCTTGGATTTATTTATATATATGTATATATATATTATTTATTAGTTATTAGATAGCAGATCGCCACGTCGACAGGTATCCTCCCACCTTACTCTTAGTACAGATAATCGTTTCAGATTCCATCCGTCCAGACAGTTTCAGATATTTCCTACTGTTTAGAGTTTCTAGTTATATTGCTTATGTTCAGTTTGCTTTGCATACTCGATACCAGTGTACTGACGCCCGTTTGGGAACTGCATTACTTGCCTGCAAGTACTTATGGAACCCAAGGCGATCCCTCGTGATTCCAGCCAGCTCATTGAGTCATCAGCTCCTGTCATCCAAAGCTAGACAGCTAGAGGTCTATTTCCTTTCTTTTTGTTGTACAATCCTAGGTGGGCGGGGGCCCTGTCCTGTCCATCTTTTCAGTATTCTTAGAGGCTTGAAGATTGTGTATATATATCTCCCTGTGGTTAGTTGTGTCGGTCGTGTGGGGCCGTGCGTATGTTAGTTGTTTAGTATTGATTTTATGTTGGTCGTGTGGGGCCGTATCCATTTAGTAGTGGTGACCTTGTCGGTCACGTAGTTGTTCAACAATTGTTATACCGATTTAGAGATAACTAGACTGACATGGTGGCTTTGTGGCCACATAGGTTTTGTCGGCCCACATAGGTTTCCCTATATGAGTGTGATTCTGGTTAGCTGATGTTGTAGTACATGTGGCTATAGGCCCAATCGGCCGGAGGCTGTATTTACAGCCATTATATAGCCCGTTGATTCCATGAAACTGAGTTAGAGTCAGCCAGGCACCAGATGTGCTTAGGCTCAGTAGTCTGGCAGTTCAGGTCCTAATAGGGCACCAGGTGTCAGTCATACCCCCCAAGGCGGGGCGTGACAGATATATATATTTATATTTATGTGCATGATTTTAGTTAACATTTACTCAACATGTTTTACTCACCTTTCATACTCAGTACATTTCAAGTACTGACTGTACACTCTATGCTGCATCGTTTCATGATACAGGTTTGGATGATCAGACTCAGTTCCATAGGTAGTCCAGCTTCCCGTAGTTTAGCTCAATTTCCTTCGTTGGTAAGTCCTCATCTTCCGAGGACATTCAGTCTAGTTTTTGATTAATCTATTTTATTTTCGTACTTTAGCGAGCTAGTTGGGATGTTGTCTCATTAGTTCATCATATAGTTTAGAGGCATATAAGATATTATGTGGATTTTCAGCATTCTGGAGTGTTGACTCTGTTTAGGATTTTTATGTTATTTAAACTTTCGCTTATTCATGTTTAAGTTATTAGTTCCACTTTAATAAATTTTCTTTAGTTGCTATGTTCATTTCATGGGTCGACTTGGAGCCATTCAGGGTTCTAGGTCATGTGTCTTGGTTTGGGTTCTCAGCTCAGGTCATGAAAAACATGGTATCAGATTTAAGGTTTAGAGTGTCCTAGGGTGTCTAAAAGCCGCTTTGAGTAGAGTCTTTTCGATGGGTGTGAAATGTGCCACACTTATGGGGAAGAGGCTACAAGCCATTTTAGGAAATTTCCCTTCTTTTATAATCTATGTCGTTTGATGAAGTATCTCTCTATCCTTCTAACTCGTGTTATTCGTGTTTGAAAAAATATTCCTCCATGCCAAGTGAAATGAAGAAGGAATGGCAATGGAAACGGGCATCAACAAGCCCCACCAGCACCAGCAGATCCTGTGCCCGAGCAAGTCACTCATGACGAGTTTAGAGAGACATTTTAGATGTTGGCACAAGCTATGACTGTTGAGGTCCATTATCAGCTAGTGGCTTATATTCCTCAGAATGGGAACACAACAACGGATAGAGTTTGGGACATTCTCAAGATGAATCCACTTGAGTTTCTAGGGTCGAAAATGGATGAGGACCCGCATGAGTTTATTGAGGATGTGCAGAAGATCACCTAGATTATGGGGGTAAATGGAGAGAAGAGTATGGATTTAGCCTCCTATCAGCTGAAGGGGGTTGCTTATATATTGTATTGTCGGTGGAACGATGTTAGAGTAGTGGGAGCAGTTCTCGTGAGTTTGGACGAGTTTGTTACTACCTTCTTGGATAGGTTTTTCCGTAGAGAGTTGAGGGAGGTGAAGGAGAAAGAGTTTGCCAACTTGAAGAAACACCATAGGACTGTCTAAGAGTATGACTTGGAGTTTACATGGTTGTCCAAGTATGCGCCAGAGATGGTTGCGGATCAGAGGGCTTATATGAGCATTATTGTGAACAAAATATCAGACTTTCTGGTCAAGGAGTGCAGGACCGCTATTCTGATCGATGATCTAAACTTCTCACAATTGGTCATATACGCCGAGCAGATAGAGGCAGATCAGATGAAGGAGAAAGAGAGAGAGGATAAGAGGGCCAGGACAAGGAGTTAAGGGAAATTCTCACAAAGGTCTCGTGGAGGACATTGTTAGCAGTCCCACCAGAGGTCATCAGCCCTAGAGCCATCATCAGCCAATATTCTATCTAGACCTAGGCGTGATCAGAGGGGTAGAGCATTAGGCTCTAGAGTCAGGGGAGCATGTCAGGAGAGCCCAGCATTCTAGTTTGCGGCAGGTGTGGTAGGAGGCACACCGGTGAGTGCTTAGTGGGTTAAGGTGTGTGTTTCGAGTGTAGGAAGTTCGAACATCTGCTTAGAGACTAAATTTCAGCCATACAGTTCCATAGTGTATGGCAGTTCCATAGTGTTAGGACATGATCCATCCACCAATTCTATGGATCCACCAGCACGCACAACTTAACAGGCTGCATCTGCTAATGCAAGTGGAGGTCAGCCTCAAAATAGATTTTATGCCCTCTCATATTATCCGCAGTAGAAAGTCTCTCCAGATGTGGTCACTAGTATGTTATGACTATTCCATCTTGATGTGTATGCATTGTTAGATCCAGGGAATACCTTATCTTTTGTGACCCCTTATGTTGCTATTAGTTTTGGAGTCAGTCCCAAAATCCTATCAGCACCCTTCTCAATCTCTACTCCGATTTGTGACACAATTATAGCTCAATGGGTATACGGAAATTGCTCGATCATAGTCCTTGAGAAAGTTGCCTCAGCCGATCTAGTAAAGTGTCACACCCCACCTTAGGAGGTATGACTTGCACCTAGTGCCATACTGGGTCTGAATTAACCTGACTAAACTGGTGCACTGCTGGTGCACGCTAACACTTAATCCAAGAAACTAACGAGCTATATCCCAGCTATAAACACAACCTCTGGCCGACAAGGCCACATGTAAAAGAAGACAACTAACCACAAAAGCACAACAACAGGGATCCTATGTGGGCCGACAAGACAACCATGTTGTCTAGTTATAACTGAAATGTAAATCAGGCACTAAACCACTCTATGGCCGACAAGGCCACTACTAACAGCTAAACAAGACCCCACCCAGCCATCACAGGAAATAAAACATACACGGGCCCCACACGGCCATCAGCAAAACAACCACAGGGAATATACAACAATCTGCAAGCCTCTACGATTTATATAATGGTCGAGACAGGGCCCCGAACTACCCATACACTGTACATCAAAAGAGTAAAACTCTACTAACTTTCAACTACAGAGGAAAGGAGCCGAATGAACTGTTGACCTCAGTTGAAGGCAAGGAACGTCCCGAACCGTGTCTATCTACACTTACAGGAAAGTAATGCAGCGCCCCGAGTGGACGTCAGTACAACATGTACCGAATATGTAAGGAATAAAGATTATAACTGACCGAAAGCTAGTAAAACTGTAGTAATCAAAGAAGAGAGTAAGGATTTAACTTGAATACCATCACCATAAAAAATATCTAAACAACAAGTCTATCTATACGCAAACAAGAATCTAATCGTGCCCCCATAATCCTGGAAGGTACAAACAACACAGAAAAACCTACCTGGTCCCCTATAATCCCTGACAGGTACTAACAAGGTATACTTCTACTACCTGGATACTAAAAGCTATGGGCATACTGTAACTCTGGATTACTCATTCTCTGAATACACATTTGAGCCTCATAGGCTACTGTGGTGGTATCTGTATCTAAACTATTTGGCTGTGTAACTGTACCCCGAGCCTTTGCCCGACTATGGTCATAACGTAACTATGGTATTTGTATCTCGAGCCTTGGCTCGACTATGGATCATGTTATGACTGCTATAACTGGGCCCCGAGCCTTGGCTCGACTATGGGTTGTAATGTAATCTTNGCAATATCTTTTAATATATAAACTAAAAAATAAAATAATATTAGCGACAAAAAAAACATCGTTAAATCCGTCGCCCCTCTTATCGCCGCCTTATTATCATTAAATCCGTAGGGAAAAAATGGCGCCAAATTTTAGCGCCAAATTTTAGTGACGGATTTAATTTTCCGTCGCTAAGACATTTCTATTTTAGATACCTAATATTTTTTCAATATTTTAGTAACCAAATCAATATTTCGTAGCTAATTCGTCATTAACTAGAGACAAATCCTTGTTTGACGCTATAATCCATCGCTAAACGCTATTTTTTTGTAGTGTTATGTCTTACAAGGTTTCTCTTATTATTACTAATATGACTAGTTTATGAATGGTTTTGACAACCTTGAGCCTCATGTTTATGTTATGATTATCATTTCATGTTTTGAACTGTCCTACCCTTATAAACTCTTACGTATTTTATTAGTCTAGTTTTACTTACCTTGAATACTCAGTATATTCAAAGTAATTACCACATGCTCTATGTTGTATCGTTTCATGATACGGGTCCGAG
>JACEIK010000681.1:271528-282737 GCA_018107945.1 Datura stramonium
GAACGGCGGGATCTGCACCCGAGAATTGCACTAGTTAGCCAACTTAGTCATCCGAATAGTATACTCGGGAGACAGTGGGGCAGTTATTAAAAATACCGCGTTGTCATCCTTTGTTGTAGAGGTGAAAGAGCAGCAGTATGAAGATCCTAACCAGGTATACTCATAGATAAGGTTCGGCGAGGTGAAGTATCATCTTTTGAGATAACCGAAGATGGGGTCCTGAGATTTAGCAGTCGCCTTTGCATCCCAGATATAGTAGGGCTCCACCAGCAGATTGAGTCTGATCAATATGTAATAGTGAAAAAGGGTATTTTTGTGGGAAAGAGGTATGCTTGTGATGGTATGTTCAAGTTGAATGTTGAAATGAATAAAGTTTCTACTTCTGGGTACATGCTCTCTTCTACTAATTTTTGACATACTAGTTTGTGTCATATTAATGATTATTATGGAGGAATCATGAGTAGTTTAAAATTAATCCCAATGGTGTGACCCATTATAAGATGAGATGCCAAGGTTCAGGGGACTAACCACGAGCGATGTAAGAAGTCATGGGTTGAAGGTACAGGTCGTCCGGTCGATCCATTGTTTGGTTCTGAGAATGGGTCATAGGAAGTTCATTCCACGAGAGACATGATGGACCGTTGGTGGTTCCCACGATCCGTTGGTACCACCTGTGGGTTCCATCCAGCTAGTTTTCAGAGTAGGTTCATTAAGGGTATTTTCGATATTTTCATGATATAAGGCCCTAAACTCCCATTCATGCATGCAAGGATTTTCACAAGAGGTCTAACAGAGATTTCAAGCTTCTCACCTCAATTACTTCAATTTCATTCTTAGGCTTTTAAGGAGGGTTAGAAGTTGATAAGCCCAAGTATTTAAGGTCTTCAATGGGTGGATTCTTCCACACCCATGTTCCTACTCAATGATTTCACTCAAAATTTATTAAAAACTCATGGGGTTTATATTCGATTTGTATAAAATTTGATGATGTAATTATGGATTTCGTGATTTTTGAAATATTATCATAAACTAATGAATTTGATATTCTTTTGAGTTTTAAATTGATTGTAATATTGTTGATTTTGAATTTCCAAACAATTAAGTATGGTTATGCATGCCTCATGATGAATCGATTTATGATCCATTGATCCATTGATGTTTTGATAAGCCCGGAATGAATTATTGATTTAAATTATGAATTTATCATGTTATCCATTATGATCTTATGGAGTTCAAGCTATATGTATGATCTACAAGTATGTATGAATTTTATAACTCATGAATTATGTTTTTCACCGACTCATGGGCCTCAAGTCATGGCTAGTTCACGTATGTTGAAGCATGTTTACGAATATCAAGATTTAACTAGCCCATGAACTCATGTATGTATTAATATGAGCACTATATATATTTTGGGAGTAGTATCGAACATCGGGTAGGTTCGGGGCTTACGATTAAGCCCCGGATCTCATGCACTACTTGCCACCATAGGTATGTTGGGACCTTTTCATGTTTGTCTCTGGCCCAAATGGCCCTTTTCATTGTGATATCACACTTTCATGGTTCTACCCTTGGCAAGGTATGAACACCCTCCTGACTAGGGTTATAAATTGGGCTACATGTGTGCTCATGTGACGTATGTCGGTTAAGAGAATCTTCCACTGTTCCTCATGAATTATGTATGTTATTCTTACGTATTTTGGCTCAAGTTATGTTAAATATAGCTCTTCTATTACGATTACGAATATATTACGTTATGAATGTCTTCAAAACCTTGAGCCATATGATTTGATATAATGAATTATGACACGAGCATGTTGTCCTACTCATATGATCTTTTATGAACTTTATTTATGTTTTAAATGTCTGTTTTACTTACCTTGAATACTCGGTACATTCCACGTACTAAACTCATACTTTCTATGCTATATCATTTCCTGATACAGGTCCCATTTTTCAGGCTCATCCTCACCCGTAGATAGTTCGGCTTTGATCTCAGCGCACTTGGTGAGTCCTCATGTTCCGAGGGCTACATGTTCATACTCTTTGTCATTTCTTTCAGTTTTTGGATGTTGGATCAGTTGGGGAGTTGTCCCATCAATCCATATTTCATGTTTAGAGGCTTTTCAGATTACATGTGGTACGCAGTTGTATCATATAAGTCATGTACTGCTTTTCCTTTATTTATGTCGTGATTAATTTCTTTCATGTTAAGTCTTCCGCTCAAGTGATTGATTTAGATGTATGCTCATTCCATGGGTCAACTTAGGGTCTCTTGGGGATCCTTGTCCCGTGTCTACAATCCGGGTGTACATTTTGGTCATGACAAAATTTGTATCAGAGTCGTAGGTTTATGTGTCCTAGGGAGTCTAAAGGCAGCTTTAAGTAGAGTCTTTTTCATGGGTGTGAAGCATGCTAGTCCTATGACGAAGAGGCTACAGACATTTAGGAAATGTTCCCGTCTTTCATGATCTATGTCGTGCGATGAACGTCCTTTACCTTTCTAATTTGTGCTATTCGCATTTGCAGAATCATGCCTCCACGTCGAGTTAATGCCAGGAGGAACGAAAATGGTAATGATCATGAGGGTGCCCATGATGGTGAGCATCAACAAGCTCCACCCGTTCATGAGGAGCATGCACCAGAGCCAACCGCCCATGTGAAGTTTAGGGTGGCGATTCAGATGTTGGCATTGGCCATGAAAACTAAGGTCCAGAATCAAACCGTGGCACATTATCCATAAAATGGGAATGCGGCTGCTGCTAAGGTGAGGGGCTTTTTGAGGTTGAGCTCTCTCCAGTTCACGGGGTTGAAGGTAGACGAGGATCCACATGACTTTATTAAGGTGATTTTGAAGATCACCCAGGTTATAGGGGTGAACAATGGAGAATGCATTGATCTAACCTCCTATCAGCTAAAGGGGGTAGCACATATATGAGACAAGTAATGGAGGCATGCTATGGGTACAGGTGCAGGCCCAATAGGTTGGGATGAGTTTCACACTGCATTCATGGATCGGTTTTTCCCTCGGGAGATGAGGGAGCTTAAGGTGGCCTAGTTTGTTAATCTAAAGCAGGGTAACATAACTGTCCAGGAGCATGCCTTGGAGTTCACTCGGTTATCTAAATATGCTCCGGAGTTAGTAGCAGATCAGTAGACTCGGGTGAGCCATTTTGTACACGGGGTAGCAGATTACTTGGACAAGGATTGCCGGATTGCCATGCTTCAACTGGACATTGATTTTCCCCATATCTTATTGCATGCACAGTAGATGGAGTCAGTCTATAGGAGGTAGAGAGAGGCCAAGAGGTCCAAGACCGACAACTAAGGGATTTCTTAGGCTAGGTCAAGAGGCACATCACGTCAGCAATCCCAACACAGGTCCATTTCTCCAACTCCATCATCGGCTAGCATGCCATCTAGGTTCAGGGGTGACTAGAGGAGCAGGGCTACAGGCTCTAGGAATCATGGTAGCATGCAGGTGGAGCGCACCTTCCCAGCTTGTGCAAATTGCGGCAAGAACCATCCCGGGAGGTGCTTAGTCGGCATGGATGCTTGTTTGGGGTGTGGCAAACCCTGACACAGGATCAGAGATTGCCCTACAGTCAGTTTTACCACTCCAAAAGCACGACCCCCATAGCGGGGTGTTTCCTCTAGTGCAGCAGGCGGTCAATGCCAAAACCGATTTTATGCCCTAGTGCCCCGAAAGGAGCAGGAGGCATCGCCAGATGTTGACACGGGTATGTTTCAAGTCTTTCATATTGATGATTATGCCTTGTTATATCTAGGAGCTACTTTATCTTTTGTGACCCCTTATATTTCTAGTAGTTTTGGAGTTAGTACTAAAATTCTATCATAAGCGTTCTCCGTATCTAGTCCGGTCAGTGAATCAATGGTAGCTAGGCGGGTATATAGAGATTTCCCCATCACAGTGTTGCATAAGATTACCTTCGCAGACTTAGTGTAGTTGGCCATGACTGACTTTAATATCACCTTGGGTATGGATTGGTTGTTTGCATGTTATGCTTTGATTAATTGTAGGACCGTGCGGTAGAATTCCGATTCCCGGGTGAGTCAATATTGGAGTGGAAGGGTAACTCAGTTGTACCAGCCGGTCAGTTTATTTCATATCTGAAGGCTAGGAAGATGATCTCTAAAGGTTGCATGTACCACCTAGTTAGAGTTAAGGATGTGGAGTCCGAGACCCCAACTATTCAGTAGTTTGGTGGTGTGTGAATATTCGGAGGTGTTTCCAGATGATTTGACAGGTGTTCCTCTGGAGAGGGAAATTGATTTTGATAATGATCTATTGCCCGATACGCAATATATCTCTATTCCTCCTTACGGGATGGCTCCAACCGAGCTAAAATAATTAAAAGAATAGTTGAAGGATTTGTTGGATAAGGGTTTCATTAGACCAAGCAAGTCTTCATGGGGTGCACTGGTTCTCTTTATTCGAAAGAAGGATGGATCCCCTCGGATGTATATTGATTATTGGCATCTTAATAAAGTCACCGTCAAGAACAGGTACCCCTTGCCTAGGATTGATGATTTATTTGACCAGCTCTGGGGGGCCAGGTGTTTCTTGAAGATAGATCTCAGGTCTGGATTTCACCAGCTAAGAGTTCGGGAGTGTGATATTCCATAGACAGCCTTGAGAACTCGGTATAGACACTATGAGTTTGTAGTTTTGTCTTTTAGACTAACCAATGCTCTACAGCTTTTATGGACCTGATGAATAGGGTGTTCAAGCAATATATGGACATGTTCGTGATTGTGTTCATCGATGATATTCTTATATGCTCCCGGAGCAAGGAGGAGCATGCCACTCATTTGAGAATAGTGCTGCAAACCCTCAAGGATCTTCAGTTATATGCAAAGTTTAACAAGTGTGAATTTTGGCTAGACTCGGTGGCATTTCTGGGTCATGTGGTATCAAGCGAAGGCATAAAGGTAGATTCCCAGAAGATCGAGGCGGTGAAGAACTGGCCCAGACTGGTGAATCCTTCAAAAATTTAGACTTTCTTGGGCTTAGTAGGCTACTACCGAAGATTTGTTAAGGGCTTTCCATCAATTGCAGCCCCATTGACTAGGTTGACTCAGAAAAAGATAAAGTTCCAATGGTCAGAGGATTGTGAGAAAAGCTTCCAGGAATTGAAGACCCGACTCACTTCAGCACCATTGTTGACTTTACCCGAGGGTACTGATGGCTTTGTTGTATATTGTGATGCTTCGAGGGTTGAACTGGGTTGTGTGTTGATGCAGCGTGGGAAGGTGATAGCATATGCCTCTCGACAGTTAAAGGTTCACGAAAAGAATTACCCGACCCATGATCTTAAGTTGGCCTCGGTGGTGTTTGCACTGAAGATATGGCGGTATTACTTGTATGGGGTTCATATGGACGTGTTCACAGATCACAAGAGCTTGCAATATGTGTTCACGCAAAAAAGATGTCAATCTTTAGCAAAGGAGGTGGTTGGAGTTGCTAAAGGACTATGGTATGAGTGTTCTTTACCACCCGGGCAAGGCTAATGTGGTTGCAGATGCACTTAGTAGGCTCTCTATGGAGACTGTGTCCCACGTGGATGAAGGAAAGAAGGAGTTGGTGAAAGATGTCCACCGACTTGCAAGGTTGGGAGTTAGATTGATCAACTCAACCGATGGCAGCGTTGTTGTGCAAAATGGGCCAGAATCGTCCTTGGTGGTTAATGTCAAATCTAAGAAAAAGGAGGATCCAATTTTGAGGAAGCTGAAGAAAGCGATGCGGAGTAAAAAGGTGGAGATTTTCTCCCAAGGGGTATATGGTGTTCTACGATATCAAGGTCGGCTATATGTTCCGAACGTTGATAATTTGAGGGTTCGGATATTGCATGAGGCACATGGTACCAGATATTCCATCCATCCAGGGTCCACGAAGATGTATCGATACTAGCGAGAAATCTATTGGTGGGATGGTATGAAGAAGGATATGTGGAGTTCATATCCCAATGTGCAAACTATCAACAAGTGAAGGTCAAACATCAACGGTCAGGAGGCATATATCAAGATATTAGCATTCCCACATGAATGTGGGAAGAGATTAATATGGATTTCATTACAGGCCTATCCCGTACTCGCCGGCAATACGACTCCATTTGGGTTGTGGTAGACAAGTTAACCAAGGCTCCACACTTTCTACTAGTCAAGACCACGGATTCAGTAGATGATTATGCCAAATTATATATTCGGGAGTTGGTTCGACTTCATGGAGTGCACTTGTCTATTATTTTAGATTGAGGTACTCAGTTTACCTCCCAGTTCTGGCGGTCTTTTTAAAAGGGACTTGGGACTCAAGTCAAGCTCAGCACAGCCTTTCATCCACAGACGGATGGCCAAGCCGAACGAACGATCCAAACTCTTGAAGACATGTTGAGGACATGTGTTATTGATTTTAAATGTAGTTGGGATGATCATTTTCCCTTGATCGAGTTTGTCTATAAAAACAACTATCACTCCAGTATCCAGATGACACCGTTCGAGGATCTATATGGGTGAAGGTGTAGATCGCCCATCGGATGGTTTGAGGTTGGTGAGGCATCCATGATAGGAAATGATTTGGTTCATAAGGCCATGGTAAAGGTCCAATTGATAAGGGACCGATTGAAAACCACTCAAAGTCGTCAGAAATTGTATGTGGAGGTGAGGAGGAGATATTTGGAGTTTGATGTGGACGACTGGGTATTTCTCAAAGTATCTCCCATGAAAGGAGTCATGCAGTTTGGAAAGAAAGGGAAACTCAGTCCCTGATATGTTGGCCCCTACCGAGTGGTGAGAAGAGTTGGTAAGGTGGCGTATGAGTTAGATTTTCTCTCAGAGTTTTCTTCCATACATCCGGTGTTTCATGTGTTACTTTTGAAGAAGTGTGTGGGAGATCCATCTTTAGTGACTCCGTTGACAGTATTGGTGTAACAGATAGCTTTAGTTATGAAAAAATTCTCACTGAAATCTTGGATCGTCAGGTTTGGAGGTTGAGAAACAAAGAAGTAGCTTCAGTTAATTTTTATGGAGAATTCAGCATGTTGAGGGGGCTACGTGGGAAGCCGAAGCAGATATGATGGTTAAATACCCACATTTATTCTCTACTGGCACAGTTCCGACTTGAGGTGCAAATTTTACTCTATGACTCTATCTAGTTTTCATGTTCAGTTCATGTGTGCAAGTTTCTTTTATGTGTATGAATGTGCATTTGAAGTATGAGATCAGTTCTGCTATGTGGTTTTATTCAGAGGTAGTTGTTCCGTGCAAAATTTCGGTTAAAATAATCATAATTTGAGTATGATAATATTATGTCTCTATCTTTTTTTCTTGTTCTTAACATTCGAGGACGAATATTCCCAAGGGGGCGATATTGTAATACCCCAGAAGTGCGTAGTAGTCCCAGAAGTGAAAAATTGAAAACTACAGAAAATTGGGAAAAGCTTCTCAGAACGGGCCAAGCTACTACTCGTGGTATCATACCACAAGTCATTCTAACGAGTCGTGGTTAGGTCAGGCTGGGTGACAGTGCAAACCACGGGAGACATGAAGAATCATTGTGGGAAACAACGAGTCGTCGTTAGCAGTCGTGGGAAGGAGATGGGTTCTTCAGGTGGCATACAACGGGTGTACCAACGACCTTTTAGAAGAGACCACGAGTCGTTGGAGGTGGTCATGGTTTGAGAATTAAGTTTTCCAGTAGGCTTGATAGGGGGAACAAAAAATTGTTGTTTGTAGTGACGGGTCATGGTGTGACCCGTTAGAAGATGAGATGCCAAAGTTCAGGGGACTAACCACGGGCAATGTAACGATTCATGGGTTGAAGGTATGGGTCATCCTGTCGATCCGTTGTTTGGTTGTGAGAATGGGTCATTGGTAGATCATTCCACGAGAGACATGACAGACCGTTGGTGGTTCCCACGATCCGTTGGTACCACCCGTGGGTTCCATCTATCCAGTTTTCAAGGCAGGTTCATTCTATTTCACGATATAAGGCCCTAAACTACGTCGTTTTGGCTTGGGAAAGCTGGGTTTTTATGAAAATAAACCTTCCTAAACTCCCATTCATGCATGAAAGGATTTTGACAAGTGATCTAAGAGAGATTTCAAGCTTTTCACCTAAATTCCTTCAATTTCATTCTTGGGATTTTAAGGAGGGTTAGAAGTTGATAATATCATGCATGTAAGGTCTTCAATGGGTGGATTATTCCACACCCATGTCCCTACTCAATGATTTCACTCAAAATTTATTAAAAACTGATGGGGTTTATATTTAATTTGTATAAAATTTGATGATGTAATTATGGGTTTCTTGATTTTTGAAATATTATCATAAACTACTGATTTTGATCATTTAAATTGATACTAATATTGTTGATTTTGAATTTCCAAATAATTAAGTATGGTTATGCATGCCCCATGATGAATCTATTTATGATCCGTTGATCCATTGATGTTTTGATAAGCCCAGCATGAATTATTGATTTAAATTATAAATTTATCATGTTATCCATTATGATCTTATGGAATTCAAGCTATATGTATGATCTAAAAGAATGTATGAATTTTATAACTCATGACTTATGTTTTTCGCCGATTCACGGGCCTCAAGTCATGGCTAGTTCACGATGTTCAAGCATGTTTACGATTATCATCATTTAGCTAGCCCATGAACTCATGTATGTATTATTATGAGCACTATATATGTTTTGCGAGTAGTATCAAAAACAGAGTAGGTTCGGGGCTTACGATTAAGCCCCGGATCTCATGAACTACGTGCCATTGTAGGTATGTTAGGACCCTTTCATGTTTTTCCCTTGCCCAAATTTCCCTTTTTCATGGTGATATCACACTTACATGGTTCTTACCCTTGGCAAGGTACGAATACCCTCCCGACTAGGGCTATAAGTCGGGCTTCATGTGTGCTCATGTGAGGTATGTCGGTTAAGAGAATCTCCCACTGTTCCTAATGAATTATGTATGTTATGATTACGTATGTTGGCTCAATTTATGTTAAGTAAAGCTTTTCTATTACGGTTATGACTATGTTACGTTATGAATGTCTAGAAAACCTTGAGCCGTTTGATTTTATATAATGAATTATGATACGAGCATGTTGTCCTACTCATATGATCTTTTATGAACTTTATTTATGTTTTAAATGTCTGTTTTACTTACCTTGAATACTCGGTACATTCCACGTACTAAACTCATACTTTCTATGCTATATCATTTCCTGATACAGGTCCCATTTTTCAGGCTCATCCTCACCCGTAGATAGTTCGGCTTTGATCTCAGCGCACTTGGTGAGTCCTCATGTTCCGAGGGCTACATGTTCATACTATTTGTTATTTCATTTAGTTTCCGAAAGTTGTATTAGTTGGGGAGTTATCCCATCAATTCGGCTTTCATGTTTAGAGGCTTTTCAAACTGCATGTGGTACGCAGTCGTATCGTATAAGTCATGTACTACTTTTCCTTTATCTATGTCATGATTAATTTTTTTCATGTTAAGCCTTCCGCTCAAGTGATTGATTTAGATGTATGCTCATGCCATGGGTCGACTTGGGGTCTCTCAGGGGTCCTTGTCCCGTATCTACGATTCGGGTGTATGTTTTGGTCATGACATTATGCTTATGCTTATGTTACGAATGTTTTAAAAACCTTGAGTTGTATGATATGTTATAGTGATTCACGATACTAGCATCATGTCCTACTCTTATGATCATTTTAGAAATTTAATATATGTTTTAAATGTCTGTCATACTTACCTCGCATACTCAGTATATTCCACGTACTGACTGCATACTTTCTATGTTGTATCGTTTCATGATACAGGTCCCAACTCTCAATGATCATCCTCACCCGTCTATTGTTTTAGAGTGTCTCCCTACGTATTTGGTGAGTCCTCATGTTTTGAGGGTTGTATGTTCATACTCAATGTTGTTCTTTTGTTTTTGGATGTTGGGATAGTTGGGGAGTTTTCCCATCAGCCCCTCTTTCATGTTTAGAGGGTTATCATACTGCAAGTTGTAATCAGTCGTATTATATGAGTCTTGTAATGTTTTTCTTAATGTTATGTTATGATCACGTTCTATTATGTTAAGTCTTCTGCTCATGTGATTAAATTAGATGTACACTTATACCACGGGTCGAATTGGAGTCTCTCGAGGCTCCTTCTCCCTTTTCTACAATCCGGGTGTACATTCGGGTCGTGACAAGATATTCCCAGGTCTGTAAGGTTCTCAATGGGTGGTTTCTTCCACACCCATTCCCCCTTCTCTATGAATTTTGCAAAAAATTCATTAAAAACTCATGGGATTTTGTAATTGATTTATATAAAATCTAATGATTTGATTATGGGTTTTGTGATTATAAAATCTTATCATAATCTATGGATTTTTTATCAGCTTTTGTGATATAAACTGATTATAATATTTTCAATTTTTGATTTCTATGTAATTAAACCTAATTATGCATGCCCCATGAAAAATTAATTTATGATATACTTTTCCATTGATGATGTTTACAAGCCCAGCATGAATTATTATTCAAATCATGAAATTATTATATTACCCGTCATGATTTAATGAATTTCAAGCTATATACATGATCTACAAGTATGTATGAACTTTATGAACCATGAATTATGTTTTGGCCAACTCACGGGCCTTATGTCATGGCTAGTTCACGTATGTACAAGCATGTTTATAATTGTTATGATTTAACTAGCCCATGAACTCATGTATGTATTATTATATGCACTATATATATTTTGGGAGTAGTATCGAACACCGAGTAGGTTCTGAGCTCAGGTCAAGCACCAGATCTCATGAGCTACGTGACACCGTAGGTATGTTGGGACCCCTTTCATGACTGTCCCTAGCCCAAATGGCCCTTTTTCATTGTGATATCACACTTTCATGGTTCTACCCTTGGCAAAGTATGAACACCCTCCCGAGTAGGATTACAAGTCGGACTTCATGTGTGCTCATATGGGTATGTCGGTTAAGAGAATCTCCCACTGTTGCTCATGATTTATGATTGTTATGGTTATGTATTTTGGCTCAAGTCATGTTAAGTAAAGCTTTTATCTTAAGATTATTATTATGTTTACATTACAAATGTTTTGAAAACCTTAGGCCTTATGACATGTTATGATGATTTATGATACGAGCATGATGTCCTACTCTTAT
>JACEIK010000681.1:282976-385355 GCA_018107945.1 Datura stramonium
TAGTTTGGGAGTTGTCCCATCAACCCGTCTTTCATGATTAAAGGCTTTTCAGACTGCATGTTATAATCAGTCGTTATATATGAGTTTGTTGCTGCCTTTCTCCTCTATTATTTCATGATTATGTTCTCTTTATGCTAAGTCTTCCGCTCATGTGATTGAATTAGATGTATGCTCATGCCATGGGTTGACTTGGGGTCTCTTGGGACTCCTTGTCCCGTGTTTATGATTCGGGTGTACGTTCGAGTCGTGACAAACTTGGTATCAGAGCCATAGGTTTGGAACTGTCCTAGTAAGTCTCAAAGTCGCATTAAGTACTTTCTTTTTCATGGATGTGAAGCGCGCCACACTTATGACAAAGAGGCTACTAGAAATTTAGGAAATGTTCCCTTCTTTCATGATCTATGTCATGCGATGAGAGTCCTTCACTCTTCTAATTCATGCTATTCACATTTGTAGAATCATGCCTCCATGTCGAGTGAACGCCATAAGAAATGGTAACGATAATGATCATGAGGGTGCCCATGATGGTGAGCATCAACAAGCCCCACTCGTTCCCGAGGAGCACGCACTAGAGCCAGCTGACCATGCTGTGTTTAGGGCAACGATTTAGATACTGGCACCGGCCATGACAGCCTAGGTTCAAAATCAGACTGTGGTGCATTACCCTTAGAATGGGAATGCGGCGGAAGCTAGGGTGAGAGATTTCTTGAGGATGAGCCCTCCGGAGTTCACGGGGTCAAAGGTGGACGAGGATCCACATGATTTCATTGAGGAGATTCTAAAGATCACCCAGGTTATGGGGGTGAATAATGGAGAGTGCATTTACTTGACCTCCTATCAGTTAAAGGGGGTAGCTCATATATGGTTTAAGTAGTGGAGAGATGCCAGGACAGTGGGTGCAGGACTGATAGGTTGGGAGGAGTTCCACACGATATTTATGGATCAGTTCTTTCCTCGGAGATAAGGGAGATCAAGGCGCCCGAGTTTGTTAATTTGAAGCTAGGTAATATGTCTGTTCAGGAGTATGCATTGGAGTTCACCCGGTTATCCATGTATTCTCCAGAGTTGGTGGGGGATCAAAGGGCTTGGGTGAGCCGTGTTGTGCATCGGGTGGCAGATTACTTGGACAAGGATTGTTAGATCCCTATGCTTCACCGGGACATTGATTTTCCCCATATTGTATTGCACGCACAGCAGATGGAGTCGGTCTACAGGAGACAGAGGGAGGCCAAGAGGACCAGGACCGACAGTTATGGGATTTCTCAAGCCAGGTCAGGGGATGGATTGCGTCAGCAGTCCCAGCACAGGTCTATCACTCCAACTCCATCATTCTCCAGCACTCCATCTAGGTTCAGAGGAGATCAGAGGAGCAGGGTTTTAGGCTCAAGAGATCAGGGTAGCATCTAGGTGGAGTGCACTTTTTCGGCTTGTGTGAACTGTGACAAGAATCATCTCGGGAGGTGCTTAGTTGGCACGGATGCTTGTTTCAGGTTTGGCAAACTCGGACATAGACTTAAGGATTCCCCTCATCCAGATCAAGGGTCAGTGGAGCCTTTGTGATAGCAGCCAGTTCTGCCGCTTCAGCAGCACATCGCCCTCAGCAGGGTACCTCTACTAGTTAAGCAGGCGTACAACACCAAAATAGGTTTTATGCTCTAGTACCCTGAGAGGAACAAGAGGCTTCTCCAGATGTGGTCACTAGTATGTTGCAAGTCTTACATATTGATTCTTATGCCTTGTTAGATCCAGGAGCTACTTTGTCTTTTGTGAACCCTTATATTGCAAGTAGTTTTGGAGTTAGCCTTGAAATTCTTTCAGAACCATTCTCTGTCTCTACCGCAGTCGGTGAATCAGTTGTAGCTAGGCGGGTGTATAGAGGTTGCCCCATCACAGTGTTGCATAAATTTACCTCCGCATACTTAGTAGAGTTGTCCATGATCACAGTGTTGCATAAATTTACCTCCGCATACTTAGTAGAGTTTTCCATGATTGACTTTGACATCATTTTGGGTATGGATTGGACGTTTGCATGTTATGATTTTATTAATTGTAGGACCCGTGCAGTGGAATTTCTATTTCCGGGTGAGTTAGTTTTGGAGTGGAAAGGTAACTCAATTGTACCAGCCGGTTGGTTTATTTCATATCTTAAGGCTAGGAAAATGATTTCTATGGGTTGCAAGGGTTAAGGATGTTGAGTCTGAGACCCCAACTATTCAGTCAGTTCCGGTGGTGTGTGAGTATCCAAAGGTTTTTCCTAATGATTTGTCAGGTGTTCCTCCAGAGAGGGAAATTGATTTTGGTATTGATCTCTTTCCCGATACTCGGCCTATCTCTATTTCTCCCTACAGGATGGCTCCATCCGAGCTAAAAGAGTTAAAAGAGCAATTGAAGGACTTTGTTGGATAAGGGTTTCATTAGACCGAGCAAGTCTCCATGGGGTGCACCGGTTCTCTTTGTCCGAAAGAAGGATGGCTCTATTCGGATGTGCATTGTTTATCGACAATTGAATAAGGTCACCGTCAAGAACAAGTACCCCTTACGCAGGATTGATGATTTGTTTTACTAGCTCCAGGGTGCCAGATGTTTCTCAAAGATAGATCTCAGGTCTGAGTATCACTATCTCAGGGTTCGGGAGTGTGATATCCCGAAGATAGCCTTCAAAACCCGGTATGGCCATTATGAGTTTGTAGTTATGTCATTTGGACTAACCAATGCTCCTTCATCTTTTATGGATCTGATGAACAAGGGTGTTCAAGCAATATCTAGACATTTTCGTGATCGTGTCCATCGATGATATCCTTATATACTCTCAGAGCGAAGAGGAGCATGTCGCTCATTTGAGGAAAGTGTTACAGACTATCAAGGATCGTCAGTTGTATTCAAAGTTCAGCAAGTGTGAATTTTTGCTAGACTCGGTGGAATTTCTGGGCCGTGTGGTATCAAGTGAGAGGTAGATTCTCATAAAATCGAAGTGGTGAAGAATTGGCCCAGACCGATGAATCCTTTAGAAATTTGGAGTTTCTTGGGCCTAGCGGACTATTATCAGAGATTTGTTGAGGGCATTTCACCAATTGCATGCCCATTGACCAGGTTGACTTAGAAAAAGGTAAAATTCCAATTGTCAGAGGTTTGTGAGAAAAGCTTCCAGGAATTGAAGACCCAACTCACTTCAGCACCAGTGTTGACTCTACCCGAAGGTACAAATGGCTTTTTTATGTATCGTGATGCTTCGTGAGTTGGACTGGGATGTGTGTTGATGCATCATGGGAAAGTAATAGCATATGCATCCCGACAGTTAAAGGTTCATGAAAAGAATTACCCGACCCATGATCCTGAGTTGGCCGTGGTGATGTTTGCATTAAAGATATGGCGGCATTACCTGTATGGGGTCCACGTGGATGTGTTCACTGATCACAAGAGCTTTCAATATGTGTTAACTTAGAAAGATCCTAATCTTCATCAAAGGAGGTGGTTGGAGTTACTGAAATACAATTACATGAGTGTTCTTTGCCATCCAGGTAAGGCTAATGTGGTTGCAGACGCGCTTAGCAGCTCTCAATGGAGAGTGTGTCCCACGTGGATGAGGGAAAGAAGGAATTGGTGAATGATGTCCATCGACTTGCAAGGTTGGGAGTTAGATTGGTCGACTTGACCAATAGAGGTGTTGTTGTGCAAAATGGATTGGAATCTTCCTTGGTGGTTGATGTCAAATCTAAGCAAGATGAGGATCCAATTTTGAGGAAATTAAAGGAAGTTGTTCGGAGTCAAAAGGTGGAGGTTTTCCCCCAAGGGGGAGATGGTGTGCTTCGGTGTCAGGGTCATCTGTGTGTTCCAGATATTGATGATTTGAGAGTTCGGATATTACATGAGGCACATGGTACTAGATACTCTATCCATCAGGGATCCAAGAAGATATATCAGGACTTGTAGGAAATCTATTGGTGGGATGACATGAAGAAAGATATTGCAGAGTTCGAAGCCAAATGTCTAAATTGTCAGCAAGTGAAAGTGAAGCATCAAAGGCTGGGAGGCGTACTTCAGGATATTAGCATTCCACTTGGAAGTGGGAGAAGATTAATATGGATTTCATTACATGCCTACCTTTTACTCGCCGACATTATGATTCCATTTGGGTGGTGGTAGACAGGTTAGCCAAGGCTGCATACTTTCTACCGGTGAAGACCACAAATTCAGCGAATGATTATCCCAAATTTTATATTCGGGAGTTGGTTCGACTTCATGGGGTGCCCTTGTATATTATTTCAGACCAAGGTACTCTGATTACCTCCAGTTCTGGAAATCTTTTTAGAAGGGACTTGGGACTCAAGTTAAACTCAGCAAAGCCTTTTATCTGCAAACGGATGGCCAAGCCGAATGAACAATCCAGACTCTTGAGGAAATGTTGAGGGAATGTGTTATGGATTTCAAAGGTATTTGGGATGATCATTTTCCCTTAATCAAATTTGCTTATAATAATGTTATCACTATAGTATCCAGATGGCACCGTTTGAGGATCTTTATAGGGGAAGATGTAGATCGCACATTGGATGGTTTAAGGTTGGTGAGGTAGGTATGATAGGGCCTGATTCGATTCATGAGGCCGTGGTAAAGGTTCAGTTGATAAGGGATCGGCTGAAAACCGCACAGAGTAGTCAGAAATCATATGCTGATGTAAGGAGAAGGGATCTGGAGTTTGAGGTAGACGATTGGGTATTTCTCAAGGTATCTCCCATAAATGGAGTCATACGGTTAGGGAAGAAAGGAAAACTCAGTCCCCGATATTGTTGGTCCCTATCGGATCATGAGGAGAGTTGGTAAGGTAGTGTATGACTTGGACTTTCCCACAAAGTTGTCTTCTATACATCCTGTGTTTCGTGTGTCAATTTTGAAGAAGTGTTTGGGAGATCCAACTCTAGTATTTCTGGTGGACAACATCAGTGTAAAAGAAAGTCTCAGCTATGAAGAAGTTCCAGTGGAAATATTAGATCGCCAAGTCCGAAAGATAAGCAACAAGGAAGTAGACTCAGTTAAAGTTCTATGGAGAAATTAGCATGTTGGAGGAGCTACGCGGGAATCCAAAGCAAATATGATGGCTAAATACCCACATTTATTCTCTACCGGATCAGTTTTGACTTGAGGTATCAATTGTGCCCCATGACTCTATTTAGTTTTCATGTTCAGTTCATGTGTTCAAGTTTCTTCTATGTGTATGCATGTGTATGTGAAGTATGAGATCAGTTTAGCTATGTGTTATGAATCGAAGATAGTCATTCCGTAAAAATTTCGGTTAAAATGATCAGTATTTGAATATGATAATTGCATGTCTTTATTTTCTTATTGTTTCCTACATTCGAGGATGAATGTTCCCATGGGGGAGATATTGTAACACCCCGAAAGTGCGTAGGAATAGACCCGGGAGTTAAAAGTTGAAAACTACAGAAATTGGAAAAATTTGCTTAGGACAAGCCAAGGGATGACTCGTGGTATCAAACCACGGGTCATTGTAACCAGTCGTTTGTTAGGGAAGGCTGGGTGGCAAGGTAAACAATGGATGATACAACGACTCATTGTTGGAGACAACTAGACGTTGTCAGCAGGTGCTGGAAAAGGATGGGTTCACCATATGGCATACAACGGGCCTTCCAACAACTTGTTGTAGGTTGCAATGAGTCATTGTTACTGGTCATGGTTATGGTGCATGAATTTCCAGTGTGGGTGACGGGTTGAGACCACGACTTGTTGGAAGAAACCACGAATCGTGATGAGGCTCGTGGTAAGTGGGTTCAGTTTCTGTGGTGAGCAAGCAATGGGCGATGTAACGAGTTATTGTTTCAAAGGACGAATCATCCTGTCTGTCCGTTGGTCAGTTCTAAAAGTAAGCTTCGATAGTCCAAACAACGAGTGACAAAACGGGTCGTCATTAGCTCTAACGACCCATTGGTTCTGTCCGTTGGTTCAATCCGGCCAGTTTTCAGGGCAGGTTCATTAAGGGTATTTTTGACTTTTTCACATTATAATACCCTAAACTACGTCATTTTATATTATGAAAGGTGGGTTTTTAGAAGAATGATCCATTCTAAGTCTTCATTCATGCGTGCAAGAAAATTGAGAGGTAATCAAAGGAGATTCTAGGCTCTTCTCTTCAATTCTTCCAATTTCATTCCTGGGTAATCAAGGGGAGTTAAGAAACAGATATTCCCAGGTATGTAAGGTTCTCAATGGGTGGTTTCTTCCACACCGATGCCCCCTTCTCTATGATTTTTACAAAAATTTTATTAAAAACTCATGGGGTTTTGTAATTGATTTATATAAGATCTAATGATTTGATTATGGGTTTTGTGATTTTAAAATATTATCATAATCTATGGATTCTTGATCAGCTTTTGTGATTTAAACTGATTATAATATTGTCAATTTTTGATTTCTATGCAATTAAGCCTAATTATGCATGCCCCGTGGTGAATCGATTTAGGATTTACTTTTCCATTGATGATGTTTACAAGCCCAGCATGAATTATGATTCAAATCATGAAATTATTGTATTACCCATCAGAATTTTATGAATTTCAAGATATATGCATGATCTACAAGTATGTATGAACCTTATGAATCATGAATTATGTTTTGGCCGACTCATGGGCCTTATGTCATGTCTAGTTCACGTATGTACAAGCATGTTTATTATTATTATGATTTAACTAGCCCATGAACTCATGTATGTATTATTAAGAGCATTATATATGTGTTGGGAGTAGTATCAAACACCGAGTAGGTTCGGGGCTCAAGTTAAGCCCCGGATCTCATGAACTATGTGCCACCATAGGTATGTTGGGGCCCCTTTCATGACTTTCCCTGGCCCAAATGGCCCTTTTTCATGGTGATATCACACTTTCATGGTTCTACCCTTGGCAAGGTACGAACACTCTCCTAACTAGGGTTACAAGTCGGGCTTCATGTGTGCTCATATGGGGTATGTCGATAAGAGAATCTCCCACTGTTCCTCATGATTTATGCATGTTATGATTATGTATTTTAGCTCAAGTCATGTTAAGTAAAGCTCTTATCTTAAGATTATGATTATTTTACATTATGAATGTTAAAAACCTTGGGCCTTATGACATGTTATGATGATTTATGATACGAGCATGATGTCCTACTCTTATGATCATTTATGAGCTTTATATATGTTTTAAATGTTCCTTTTACTTACCTTGCATACTCAATACATTCCACGTACTGACCGCATACTTTCTATGTTGTATCGTTTCATGATACAAGACCCGGCTCTCAGGCTTACCCTCCTCAATAGTGCTTCAGAGACTGTTATCAGCGTACTTAGTGAGCCCTCATGTTCTGAGGGCCATATGTTCAGACTTTATGCCTTTCTTTCAGTTTCAGAATTGTTGGCTTTAGTTGGAGAGTTGTCCCATCAACTCGTCATTCATGATTAGAGGCTTTCAGACTGCATGTTGTAATCAGCCATTATGTATGAGTTATGTGCTTCCTTTATCCTCTATTATGTCATGATTACATTCTCTTTATGTTAAGTCTTATGCTCATTTGATTTAATTAGATGTATGTTCATGTCATGGTTCGACTTGGGGTCTCTCGGGGCTCTTTGTCCCGTGTTTATGATTCGGGTATATGTTTAGGTCGTGACAAGAGGTTCAGAGTCGAGAGGCCAGGTTAGCATGCAGGTGGAGCGCACTTTTCCAGTTTTTGGGGGGTGTGGCAATAATCACCCCGGGAGGTGCTTAGTTGACTTGGATGCTTGTTTCGGGTGTGCCAAGCTCGGGCACAGACTCAGCGATTACCCCTCATCTAGATCAGGGGTTGGTGGAGCCCCTGTGACAGTAGCCAGTTCTGCCGCTCCACCAGCACGTCCCCCTTGCAGGGTGCCTCTACTAGTTCAGCAGGCGGTCAGCGTCAAAACAGGTTTTATACTTTAGTACCCCACCAGGAGCAGGAGGCTTCACCAGATGTAGTCACTGGTATGTTGCGAGTCTTCCATATTGATTCTTATGCCTTGTTATATCCAGGAGATACTTTTTCTTTTGCGACCCCTTATATTGCTAGTAGTTTTGGAGTTAGCCCTGAAATCCTATCAGAATCGTTCTTAGTCTCTACTTCAGTCTGTGATTCAGTTGTAGCTAGGCGGGTGTATAGAGGTTTCCCCATTACAGTATCACATAAGGTCACCTCTGCAGATTTAGTAGAGTTAGCTATGACTGACTTTTATATAATTCTGGGCATGGATTGGTTATTTGCATGTTATGCTTCGATTAATTGTAGGACCCATGTGGTGGAATTTAAATTTTTGGGGAAACCAGTCTTGGAATGGAAGGGTAGTTCGGCGGTACCAATAGGTTGGTTAATTTCATATCTTAAAGCCAGGAAAATGATTTCTAAGGGATGCATGTATCACCTAGTTAGGGTTAAGGATGTTGAGTCTGAGACCCCTACTATCCAGTCAGTGTTGGTGGTGTGTGAGTATCTGGAGGTTTTTCCCGATGATTTGCCAGGTGTTCCTCCTGAGAGGGAAATTGATTTTGCATTGATCTCTTACCCGACATGCATCTAATCTCTATTCCTCCGTACAGGATGGCTCCAGTCGAGTTAAAAGAGTTAAAAGAGCAATTGAAGGACTTGTTGGATAAGGGTTTCATTAGATTGAGCAAGTCTCCATGGGGTGCACCAGTTTTATTTGTCCAGAAGAAGGATTCACTTCGGATGTGCATCAACTATCGGCAATTGAATAAAGTCACCTTCAAGAACAGGTACCAGTTACCTAGGATTGATGACTTGTTTGACCAGCTCCAGGGTGCCAGATGTTTCTTGAAGATAGACCTCAGGTCCGGGTATCATCAGCTCAGGGTTCGAGAGTGTGATATCCCCAAGACAGCCTTCAGAACACGGTATGACCATTATGAGTTTGTAGTTATATCTTTTGGAAAAACAAATGCTCCTGCATCTTTCATACACTTGATGAACAGGGTGTTCAAGCAATATCTAGACATGTTCATGATCGTGTTCTTTGATGATATTCTTATATACTCTCGGAGAGAGGAGGTGCATGCCGCTCATTTAAGAGTAGTGCAGCAGACTCTCAAGGATAGTCAGTTGTATGCAAAGTTCAGCAAGTTTAAGTTTTGGTTGGACTTGGTGACATTTCTGGGCCATGTGGTATCGAGTAATGGCATAAAGGTAGATTCTCAGAAAATTGAAGCGATGAAGAATTGGCCCAGACCAGTGAATCTTCAGAAATTTGGAGTTTCTTGGGCCTAGTAAGGTATTATCGTAGATTCGTTGAGGGCTTTTCATCAATTGCAGCACCATTGACCAGGTTGACTCAGAAAAAGGTAAAGTTCCAATGGTCGGAGGCTTGTGAGAAAAGCTTCCAAGAGTTTAAGACTCCACTCACTTCAGCACCAGTGTTGACCCTACCCGAGGGTACAAATGGTTTTGTTGTGTATTGAGATGCTTCAAGGATCGGGCTCGGGTGTGTATTGATGCAGCGGGGAAAGGTAATAACATATGCCTCCAGGCAATTAAAGATCCATCATAAGAATTACCCGACCCATGATCTTGAGTTGGCCAGTGGTGTTCACATTGAAGATATGGCGACATTACTTATACGGGGTCCATGTAGATGTATTTATGGATCATAAGAGTCTACAATACGTGTTCATGTAGACGACCTTAATCTATGGCAAAGGAGGTGGTTGGAGCAACTCAAAGACTATGATATGAGTGTTCTTTACCATCTAGGGAAGGACAATATGGTAGCGGACACACTTAGTAGGCTCTTTATGGAGAATGTATCCCATGTAGAGAAAGGAAGGAAAGAGTTGGCGAAGGATGTCCATCGACTTGCAAGGTTGGGAGAGAGGTTGGTTGACTCAACCGATGGTGATGTTGTTGTGCAGAATGGATCAGAATCGTCCTTGGTGGTTGATGTTAAATCAAGGCAAGATGAGGACCTGATTTTGAGGAAATTGAAGGAAGCTGTGCGGGGTCAAAAGGTGGAGGTTTTCTCCCAAGGGGCAGATGGTGTGCTTCAGTACCAGGGTCGTCTGTGTGTTCCAAATGTTGATGATTTGAGAGGCTAGATATTGCATGAGGCACATGGTACCAAATATCTATCCATCCGAGATCCATGAAGATGTATCGTGATTTATGAGAAATCTATTGGTGGGATGGAATGAAGAAGGATATTGCAGAGTTCATAGCAAGATGTCCAAATTGTCAACAAGTAAAGGTGGAACATCAATAGCCGGGAGGAGTACTTCAAGATATTAGCATTCTTACTTGGAAGTGGGAAGAGATTAACATGGATTTTATAACAGGATTACCCCATACTCACCGACAATATGACTCCATTTGGGTGGTGGTAGATAGGTTGACTAAGGCTACACATTTCCTACCTGTGAAAGCCACAGATTCAGTAGATGATTATGCCAAATTGTATATTCGGGAGTTGGTTCGACTTCATGTAGTGCCCTTGTCTATTATTTCATACTGAGGTACTCAGTTTACCTCCCAATTCTGGAGGTCTTTTCAGAAGGGGCTTGGGACTCAGGTTAAGCTCAGTACAGCCTTTCATCCGCAAATGGATGGTCAAGTCGAACGAACAAACCAGACTCAAGAGGACATGTTGAGATCATGTGCGATGGATTTCGAAGGTAGCTGGGATGATCTTTTTTCCTTGATCGAATTTGCTTATAATAATAGCTATCACTCTAGCATCCAAATGGCACCATTCGAGGCTCTTTATGGGCGGAGGTGTAGATCGCCCATTGGATGGTTTGAGGTTGGTGAGGCAACTATGGTAGGGCCTGATTCGGTTCATGAGGCTATGGTAAAGGTTCAATTGATAAGGGACCGACCGCTCAGAGACATCAGAACTCATATGCTGATTTGAGGAGAAAAGATCTACAGTTCAAGGTAGATGATTGGGTATTTCTAAAGGTATCTCCCATGAAGGGAGTCATGCGGTTCAAGAAGAAAGGAAAACTCAGTCCCCGTTATGTTGGTCCCTATCGGATTATGCAAAGAATTGGTAAGGTAGCGTATGAGCTAGGCTTTCCCTCAGATTTTTCTTCCATGCATCCTGTGTTTCATGTATCACTTCTGAAGAAATGTTTGGGGGATCCAGCTTTAGTTAGTCCGGTAGGTAGTGTTGGTGTAAAAGACAATCTCAGCCATAAAGAAGTCCCGATGGAAATATTGGACTGCCAAGTTCAGAGGCTATGGAACAAAGAAGTAGTTTCAGTTAAGGTCTTATGGAGGAAACAGCACGTTGAAGAAGCTATGTGCGAAGCCGGAGCAAATATGAAGGCTAAGTACCCACATTTATTTTCTACCAGTTCAATTCCGACTTGAGGTATCAGTTTTTCTCTATGACTCTATTTAGTTTTCATGTTCACTTCATGTGTTCAAGTTTCTTTTATGTGTATGGATGTGTACATGAAGCATGAGATCAGTTCAACTATGTGTTATGAATTGGAGGTAGTCATTCTGTAAAAATTTCGATTTAAATGATTAGAATTTGAGTATGATAATGTATCTTGTTTTCAACATTCGAGGAAAAATGTTCCCAAGGGGTAGATATTGTTATACCCCAGGAGCTTAAAGATCGGACGCATTAAAACGGGAAAATGTGAAATTTTTGTTGTAGGTAAGGGACGAGTTATGGGATGACTCGTGAATCTTGCCCATGAGTCGTCAGGTGACTCATGGGGAGGCCAGTGAGGAGCTAGGATGTTAGAAGAAGAAGGGTCCCCAAAGGCTTGGGAACGACTCGTGGTCAGATAACATGAGTCGTTAGGTCAGTAATGGGATAAGGGAGAAGGAAATAGAAGAAGTCAGACCAGTGTACATGACGGGAGCTAACCACGACTCGTTGGGTGTGGTAACAAGTCGTGGTGTTAGTCGTGGGGTGATTTAAGTGTGAAGTGTTGAAGTTGAAGCACTGAACTTGATGACTAGTGACTACGAGTCGTGGCCATTCCTAACGAGTCGTTATGTCAGTCATTACGAGCCCAGGAGTCCAGGCAAACAGTGTACTCAACGAGCAACATGATGAATCATTTCTCCCAGTGACGAATCGTTAAGTCGTCCATTAGGACCACCTAACAGTTATTTTCTATGAATTAGTGAGGGCCTTTTCATAAATTCTAAATATCCTAAAGCCTAAACTACGTTGTTTTAGCTTATGAAAGGTGGGTTTTTTGAGGAATAACCTATTCTAAGTCCTCATTCATGCATGCAAATGTATAGAAGGGGGTTAGAGAGGTGATCAAGGTGTTTTCAAGGTCTTCTTCTTCAAATTTCTCTTGGGTATTCAAGAAAGTGTAAGGATTAGCTTCAATAAGGTATGCAAGGCTATCAATGGGTGTTTCCTTCCACACCCATGCCCATTCTCTATGATTTCATGAAAATTCTAATAAAATTTATTGGGTTTTTGAAGTAAATTATATAAAAATCTAATGATTTGTTAATGGGCTTTGTGATTTTAGAATCTTATCATATTCTATGGGGTTTTGACCAGATTTTATGATTTAAATTATTTATAATGTTATCCATTTGATTTCCATTGAATTAAGACTAATTATGCATGACCCATGATGAATCGATTTATGATCTACTTTTCCATCAATGGTATTTAAAAGCCCAACATGAATTATGATTTAAAATATGGATTTATTCAATTACCCATTGTGATTTTATGATTTTCAAGTTATATGTATGATCTACAAGTATGCATGAAACCTATGATTTATGAATTATGTTTTGGCCGATTCACGGGCCTTATTTCATGGCTAATTCACGTATGTACAAGTATGTTTATGATTATCATGATTTAACTAGCCCATGAATTTATGAATGTTATACTATGAGCATTATATATGTTTTGAGAGTAGTATCGAGCACCGAGTAGGTTCGGGGCTCAGATTAAGCCCCAGATCTCATAAACTACGTGTCACCGTAAGTATATTGGAACCTCCTTTGTGACTGTCCCTAGCCCAATTTTCCCTTTTCATGGTGATATCACGCCCTTCATGGTTCTACCCTTGGAAAGGTATGAACGGCCTCCTGACTAGATTTACAAGTCGAAATTAATGTGTGATCATATAGGGTATGTCGGTTAAGTGAATCTCCTACCGTTCCTCATGATTTATGGATGCTTATGATCATGTAGCTTGGCTCAAGTCATGTTAAGTAAAGATTTTCTCCTATGATTATGATTATGTCTGTATTGCGAATATTTTGAAAACCTTGAGCCTTATGTCATGTTATGATGTTTACGATACTAGGATAATGTCCTACTCTTTTAATCATTTATGAGTTTTATATATATTTTAAATGTCCGTTTTACTTACCTTGCATACTCAGTACACTCCACGTATTGACCGCATACTTTCTATGTTTTATCATTTCATGATACAGGACCCGGCTCATAGGCTCACCCTCCTCAGTAGCTCTTCAAAGTTCGCTATCAGCTTATTAGTGAGTCCTCATGTTCCGAGGGCCATATATTCAGACTCTATGGTTTTCTTTCATTTTATTATTGTAGGGTTAGTTGGGGTATCATCCCATCAATCCGTCTTTCATGATTAGAGATTTTTCAGACTATAAGTTGTATTCAGCCGTCATATATGGACCATGTATTGTCTTTGTTTCTCCATTATTATGTCATGATTTCGTTTCCTTATGTTAAGTCTTCCACTTATGTGAATGAATTAGATGCATGCTCATGCCATGGGTTGACTTGGGGTCTCTCGGGGCTCCTTGCCCCGTGTTTACGATTTGGATGTACGTTTGGGTCGCGAAAAATAATTAATCATGATGACCACTTACGACTCATAACAAGGAGCCATTGTGAACTTTAGAGAAAACGTTATTTGGCAAATGCCAAGGTGCGAGAGGATACCATGAGTTGTGAGATCAAGGTACAAGTCGTACCAAAGCACTTGTGAAATTATTCATAGGATGCCAGATTTCATAGTATCAGACCACAACAAAAATGTATGGCTCATAACAATGTTGTACAAGTCGTACCAGCTCCTAGGACTTAACAATTTTATAGTTGCCTAGCACTGTATGGATGGAAGGTACGACTCGTAGCTACAAGCTACGACTCGTAGGATCTAGCAACAATAGTTATAGTAGTTTTCTTGTAAATTTCGGAAAGGTTTCTAATTATTTGTGCAAATAATTTTCTAGGTTATTTTTGTTAGAAGACCGACTCTTTGATAGAGAACCGATACTTTTGAGATTCTTCTTGAGTTTCCGAATATTCTTGAGATATTATTCATTGTTCTTGAATTGTTTGAAGTTGAATTATGCAATAATCAATTGGTTTTTATTTCAATCATCATTGGAAGTGTCTAATTATGATTTCTTCCATGAATTATATTTATTCTCTTACAAACATGAGAGGGTGAAAACTCCACAACTAGGATTGTGGGAATCATGATGGATTAACTAACTAGGTTTTGCACATAGTGACTAGAAACCAATACTTATGTTTGTATTGCTTCTCTTCACCTTAAATGTTTCTTAATGGAGCGCAAAATTAGGACTTACCCGAGTTCTCTACTTTCTTGAACCTAGAGAGGTAGAGATTAGGAAAAGAGAAGAACAACAAAGCCTTGAACTTTATAATTTATTGAATAACTTGGGCTGCGGTCACAAGATAGTTAATTTGGAACAAATTGATAACGGTTAAAGTGAAAATTCTCAAGACACCTAATCCAGTGATTTAGTATAGTCATCAAATAAGGACGAATCAGTTGTTTGGATGAACCTATGTTATCAATGCTACAAGCTATGTATTTAGATAGATCACTAATGTATCCACTTGAAGTTGTTATGAACCCATGGGAATCACTTCCCTAGTTAATTGCATAAATTTGACAAAAATATCAATTTGCAATACTCTTACTTGATTACTTCTTTAAAACCCCCCTTTAGGAGATAATTGAACTGAAAGCATAAATACTAAGCATTATTCTACATCCTGATCATATTCCCTATGGGATCAACCCCAACCTAGTTGGGTTCTTTATTGACAACATTTGCGCCATACTTTTATAGGAGTGTGATTTGAGAATTATCAAATTGATGATTTGATCAAAGCTCAGCAAAATGGGAGTTTTAAAGTGTGGAATGACGTATGAGCTATCTTTCCAAAGGACGGTCCATCTCCCAAAGGATGAGAGGTTAAGAACGGTAGAAAAAATGTAAAGGGCGGTCCAAAGGATGGTCTGTCCATCCAAAGGATGATCCATCCCTACACAGCTGGCACTACGATGTTCAAAGTTAATGGGCTTTTTGGGGAATAGTATAAATATATTTTTCTTGTAATTTTTAGGATTTTTTACATTCCTTAGTTCATAGCTAGTATATAATGGAGAACTTAGCTAATTTTAACCATAATTTCAAGTAGATTGTAGATCTAGATTTTGTAATTGAAGATTATCATATATAAAGTGAAGATTTCAATTCCTTTTGGTAAGAATGTTTCATAACTTCTCTCTTCATCTTCTTCTAGCCATGGGTAACTAGCCCCAGAGCTAGGGTTGTGAACCCTAATGATCCTAATTTGTTAAAATTGATCTTGGTCTTATGAACATTTCATTGATTTTTGCTTTGTAATTTGTGATTGGTGATGAAAATAATCTAATTATGCCCAGTTACCCTTATCATATTTGAATAAGAAAATTTGGGTTGGGTTAGCATCAATCATGTCACGCCCCAAAACTGGAAAAGGGCCCAAATGATACTTGACCCTAAGGTAATCGAGAAACTGGCTATATAGCATCTATATCGGTAATGTTGAGGCCAAGTAGGGAACCTTCTAAAGCCAACAAAAATATATATTATACCTATGAGGTTTTACAAGAACAAATAAAAAACTAAAAAGCCGACAAGGCTACAACAAGCTAAACTATGGATTTCATTATAGGCCTACCCCCTACTCGACGACACTATGATTCCATTTGGGTGGTGGTAGACAGGTTAACTAAGGCGGGGAACTTTATACCATTCAAGACTATGGATACAGCGGATGAATATGCCCGATTGTATATTCGAGAGTTGGCTCGACTGCATGGAGTGCCCTTGTCTATTATTTCAGATCGAGGTACTCAGTTTACCTCCCAGTTCTGGCGGTCTTTTTAGAAGGGACTTCAGACTCAAGTCAAGCTCAGGACAGCCTTTCATCCGCAAATGGATGGCCAAGCCGAACGAACAATCCATACCCTTGAGGACATGTTGAGGGCATGTCTTATGGATTTTAAAGGTAGTTGGGATGATCATTTTCCCTTGATTGAGTTTGCTTATAATAACAGTTATCACTCTAGTATCCAGATGGAACTGTTTGAGGCTCTTTTTGGGCGAAGGTGTAGATCGCCCATTGGATGGTTTGAGGTTGGTGAGGCAGCCATGATAGGACCTGATTGTAAAGGTTTAGTTGATAAGGGACCTGTTGAAAACTACTCAAAGTCATTATAAATCGTATGTGAATGTGAGGAGAAGGGATTTGGAGTTTGATGTGGATGACTGGTATTTCTCAAGGTATCTCCCATGAAGGGTGTCATGCAATTCAAAAAAAAATGAAACTTAGTCCCCGATATGTTGGCCCCTAACGAGTAGTGAAAAGAGTTGATAAGGTGGCATATGAGTTGGATTTTCCCTCAGAGTTATCTTCGGTACATCCCGTGTTTCATGTGTCGATCTTGAGGAAATGGTTTGGAGATCCAACTTTAGTAGTTCCGATTGACAGTATCGGTGTAAAAAACAGCCTCAATTATGAAGAAGTTCTGGTGGAAATATTAGATCTTCAAGTACGTAAGATGAGGAACAAGGAAGTAGCCTTAGTTAAGGTTTTATGGAGAAACC
Organism: Datura stramonium; assembly: GCA_018107945.1. Lineage (NCBI taxonomy): Eukaryota > Viridiplantae > Streptophyta > Magnoliopsida > Solanales > Solanaceae > Datura > Datura stramonium. The sequence goes on from JACEIK010000681.1 coordinate 299,882, forward strand.
AGCATATTGAGGTAGCTATGTGGGAAGGTGAAGCAGATATGATGGCTAAATTCCCGCATTTATTGTCTACCGGCTCATTTGACTTGAGGTATCAATTTTACTCTATTATTCTATCTAGTTTTCATGTTCAGTTCATGTGTGCAAGTTTCATTTTATGTGTATGAATGTGTATGTGAAGTATGAGATCAGTTTAGTTATGTGGTTTTATTCAGAGGCAGTCATTCCGTGAAAATTTCAATTAAAATGATCAGTATTTGAGTATGATAATTGAATGTCTCTGATTTCTGTGTGTTTCTAACATACGAGGATGAATGTTCCCAAGGGGGAGATATTGTAATACCTCGTAAGTGTATAGGAGTAGACCCGAAAGTGAATAACTAAAAGCTGCAGAAAATTGGGAAAAATATCTCAAGACGGGTCGAGGTACGACTCATGGTGTCATACCACGGGTCATTGTAAAGAGTCGTGGTTAGGTTCAATCTGGGTGAAAGTGCAAACTATGGGAGACATGACAAATCATTGTGGGATGGGCTATACTGACCATCCATTGGTTGATTCCGAAAGAAGACTTTCAACAGTTCATTCCACGAGAGACACGACGGGTCGTTAGTGGTTCCCACGACCCGTTGGTACCACTCGTGGGTTCAATCCAACCAAATTTCAGGAAAGGTTCGTTAAGGGTATTTTTGACTTTTCACGATATAAGGCCCTAAACTCAGTTGTTTTGTCTTGGGAAAGCTGGGTTTTTAAGAAAAAAATCCATCCTAAACTCTCATTCATGCATGCAAGGATTTTGATAGGTGATCTAAGGGAGATTTTGAACTTTTCACCTCAATTCTTTCAATTTCATTCTTGTGCTTTTAAGGAGGGTTAGAGGTTGATAATCCCAGGTATGTAAGGTCTTCAATGGGTAGATTCTTCCACAGCCATGTTCTTATTCTATGATTTTACTCAAAATTTACTTAAAACTCATGGGGTTTTGTATTTGATTTACATAAAATCTATTGATTTAATTATGGGTGTTTTGATTTTGAAATATTATCATAATCTACTAATTTTGATCATCTTTTAAGATTTAAATTGATTATAATTTTGTGGATTTTGAATTTCCAAACAATTAATCTTGATAATGCATGCCCCATGATGAATCGATTTATAATCCATTGATGTTTTCGACAAGCCAACATGTATTATCAATTAAAATGTGAATTTATGATGTTATCTATTATGATCTTATGGAATTTAAGCTATATGCATGATTTACAAGTATGTATGAATTTTATAACTCATGAATAATGTTTTTGACTGACTCACGGGCCTCAAGTCATGGCTAGTTCACGTATGTTTAAGAATGTTTACGATTATCAAGATTTATCTAGCCCATGAACTCATGTATGTATTATTATGAGCACTATATATATGTTTTTGGAGTAGTATCGAACACCGAGTAGGTTCGGGGCTCAGGTTAAGCCCCGGATCTCATGAACATACATGCCACCATAGGTATGTTGGGACCCCTTTCATGTTTTTCCGTAGCCCAAATGGCCCTTTTTCGTGTTTGATCACGCCTTTCATGGTTCCTACCCTTGGCAAGGTACGAACACCCTCCCGACTAGGGCTACAAGTCAGGCTTCATGTGTGCTCATGTGAGGTATGTCGGTTAAGAGAATCTCCCACTGTTCCTCATGATTTATGCATGTTATGATTATGTATGTCGGCTCAAGTTATGTTAAGAAAAGCTCTTCTATTACGATTATGACTATTTTTAGGCTACGAATGTTTTGATAATCATGAGTCATATGATATGTTATGATGATTTACGTTACGAGCATGTTGTCCTACTCTCGTGATCTTTTATGAACTTTATTTATGTTTTTAAATGTCTATTTTACTTACCTTGCATACTCAGTACATTCCACGTACTGATGGCATACTTCCTATGCAGTATCGTCTCATGATATAGGTCCCAGTTCTCAGGCTCATCCCTACCTGTAGATAGATTCAGCCTTGCTCTCAGCGCACTTGGTGAGTCCTCATGTTCTGAGGGCTACATGTTCACACTCTATGTCATTTCTTTCAGTTTTATGGATGTTGGATTAGTTGGGGAGTTGTCCCATCAATCCGCCTATCATGTTTAGAGGCTTATCAGACTAAAAGTTGTATTCTATTGTATTTTATAAGTATTGTGTTATTTTTCCCTTATGCTATGTTATAATTACGTTCTTTATGTTAAGTCTTCCGTTCATGTCATTGAATTAGATGTTTTCTCATGCCATGGCTCGACTTGGGGTCTTTGGGGTCTCCTTTTCCCATGTATATGACCCGAGTGTACGTTTGTGTCGTGATAGGACATCAGTATGAATGAAATATACTGGTATGTAATGCTGAAACAGTAAACAAAGATACATCAAAGATACTAAATGGTAGCATAATAAATAGATATAACCTGCGACCCTAGAAGTTGATATCTGATCAAAATATGATACATCATGTGAATACAATCAAGTAAGCACATATACAAGTCACACTACATTATCCATATGTTATAGATTCCCTAATGAAATAATAACCTAGTCTGGCCAATCAATACTGCCCTACCGAGATGGCCGTCTTGGAGGTATCATAACTGAAGAGACATCTACCCTAGATAATGAACAAATAATGACCTAATATAGTTGTTTCGGGTCACGGTACATCTTCGTGGCACCTGATGTACTGAATATTGATAGTAATAAGCTTCACTCTGGATTTACTCTCATAACTTGACCATATATGGCACACATAAACGAGTCTAGTACCTGAGGACTCTATCTGGCCCACACTCAAAGAAGGCCTACTTCTACTATGGAATTCTATCTCATAGCACTACCAATTCCAGATTCTCATATTGTCGCTACTTAACTTCTGACACCAAGGAGGATTCTACAGTGTCCTAAACTAGTCTGCCTCTATCTTCAATATCTAGCGAGAAAATATGTAGATCAGTTAACTTCTCAATAGTCTTCACCATTTCAACTCTATAAGCTTCTATATCACTTAGGATGCCCATATATTTGCATCAGCCACAATATTAGTTGTGCTAGGATGGTACAAAATTCTGATAACATAATCTTTCAGCAATTCTAACCACCTTCCCTATCGTAAGTTCAACTCCTTCTGTTGGAACAAGTACTGAAGGCTCTTATGATTTGTACAAATATAAACATGTACCACATACAGGATGTGATGCTAGATCTTCGATGTGAACACCACTGTTGCCAACTCTAGATCATGGGTAGGGTAATTCTGTTCATGCTTTGTTAGCTGCCTCGAAGCATAGGCAATGATTTTGCCGTGTTGCATCAAAACACAAGATAAGCCAATATTGGAAGAATCACAATAAACCACATCACCCTCTGTAACTTCTGATAGACTCAAGACAGGTGCTGAAATCAACCTATCTTTCAATTATTGGAAAATATGCTCGCACTCCTCTGATCACTGCAACTTAGCCACTTTTTGAGTAAACTTTGTCAACAGCATGGAGATAGTATAAAAACCTTCTATAAATTTGATATTGTAACCTACCAACCCAAGGAAGCTACGAGCCTTTGGAGGATTCAAGGGTCTGGGCCAACTCTTTACCACCTCTATTTTTTTACTATCTACTCTTATACTTTCCGTTGTAATTACATGACCAAGGAAAGCTACAGATGTTAGCCAAAATTGACACGTAGAAAATTTAGCGTACAACCTATGTTCCTGGATAGTCTGTAACACAGATCTCAGGTGATTTGCATGTTCAGCCTCTAATCGTGAATAAATCAAGATGTCATCAATAAAGACAATTATAAATACATCAACAAAAGTCCTAAACACCCTATTCTTCAAATCCATAAAAGTTGTTGGGGCATTAGTAAGCCCAAATGACATCACCAGAAACTCATAATGGCCATACCTGGTCCTAAAAGTAGTCTTGGGGACATCCACTTCCCTAACCCGTAACTGGTGGTACTCGGATATCAAATCAATCTTCGAAAAGCACCTGGAACCCTATAACTGTTCCAATAGTTCATCAATCCTGGGAAAAGGATATTTATTCTCAATTGTTACCTTATTCAATTGCCTATAATCAATACACATCCTCAACAATCCATCTTTCTTCTGCACAAAAAACACTGGTGCACCCAACAGTGACATAATAGGCCGGTTAAAACCCTTCTCGAGAAAATCTTTCAACTGCTCTTTTAATTCCCTTAGCTCAGCTGGGGCCATTCTGTATGGAGGTATTGATATCAGCTAGGTGCATGGAAGCATGCCAATGGCAAAGTTTATCTCCCTCTCCAGAGGAATCCCAGGCAAAATCTTCTTGGAAAACCTCTGCAAACTCATTTAGTATAGGGATTAACTGGAGAGTTACAGGCTCATGTTCCAAGTCTCCTACATAAACTAGATGTGAAATACAACGTTTGGATATCAAATTCTGAGCCTTAAGGTATGAAATATACTTACCTTTAGGCGTAGTGGCATTACCTCGCCATTCCTAGACTGGCCTGTCCGAAAAGTGGAATCTAACAACCTTTGTTCTGTAATTAATATTAGCATAACATGCTACCAATTGATCCATACCCATAATGATATTAAAATCAACCATCTCCAGCTCAACCAGGTCAGCTAAGGTCAATCTATCACACACTAACACTACACAATTCCGATAAACCTACTTAGCTAACACAGATTCGCCAACCGGTGTAAAAACGGTTAATGGTCTAGAAAGTAATTCAGGGATTATCTCAAGTTGACTTACAAAAAGTGGTGCAACATAAGAGAGTGTAGAACTATCATGACCTGAACATAGGATCGGTTCGAGATAGGAGACAAGGGGCCCCAAGAGACTCCAAGTCGACCTATGCCATGAACATACATCTAATTCAATCAAATAAAGAGGAAGACTTAAAATAATAAACATAGAAAAAGTCTAATAATAACATAACATCGGAAACAAAATTCACTACAAACATTACAAGCCGATCACTACATATAGTTTGAAAGCCTCTATCACATCTGATGGGTTGATGGGACAACACCCCCAACTAACCCGACAAGGTTGAAACTGAAAATACAAAATAACTAGTAGCGAATGGTCCTTGAGAGATGAGGACTCACCACTGAATCTGGATTCTAACTTTGGAGAACTGGCTAGTGACGGGGCTAAGTCTGATGATCGAAGCCTGTATCATTAAATGATACAACATAGAGTATGCGGTCAGTACATGAAATGTACCGAGTATACAAGGTGACTAAGACAGACAGTTAAAATATAAAAAAGTTCATAAGAGTGGGACAATATGATCATAACATAAATATCATAATGCAAACATAAGGCTCAAGGTTTTCAAAACATTCATAATTCATTCATATTCATAATCATAACGGAACAACCTTATTAAACATATCTTGAGACAAAGTTCATAAACATACCATGCATGAATCATGAGAAACAATGGGAGGACTCATCATAACTGACACCATCATAGTAGAGCCTTGCATGATGCCCTAACTATCTCACTCAAGTGGGCAGAGTCGTCCGATGCTTGCTAGGCAAGGGAAGTGCAGTATGTGATATCATGAAAAGGGGATCCATTAATATTGGAATATATGTATATATAAATAAACCTTGGAACGTAGTTCTAAGACACCGGCGTAGTCCTTTGAACACTAGGTTACTCGATGCTTGACACTGCTCTAAAAAAATGCACATTAGGCTCGTATAGTAATCGTAACATCATTCATGAAATTCATGGCCAAATAAATAACATCATCATTGATCCCTATTTAAATATACATGCTTAGCAATGAACAAGGGCCCATGAAATGGCCAAAAGTGATAAATCCATAAATCATGAAATCCATGCATACTTGTAAAACATGTATGTACTTGATATCTCATAAGTCCATGGTAAGTACTTAAGAGAAATCATATCATACGTCATAAATATTAATAGGTTAATGAACATCAAAACCAAAATGGAATCATAACTTGAACTTCCATAAAACATGCATAATTGGGAATGGTATGTAGAGATTTAAGTTCATAAGTTTATAATTCGAAATAGTCATAAAATCTGCCCATGATTTAACAAACATGAATTCATATATAAGAAGGATTAACCCATAGATAGATCATAATGGTTTCATAAGAATTGGGATAAAACCCCCATACAATTATCAATAGAATTTCATGCATTAAAGAGAGATTGGGCATGGGTGTGAACAATTTCACCCATTCAATAACCCTACATACTTGATAAGAACTGATTCAACAACTCCCTTGATTGGCCATTGAAGAATTGAGAAAAACTTGGAAGAAATTGAGCTTCATCACCTCTCTAGACCTTTACTCTTGCATGCATGAATAGGAATAGCTTAGAATGAACTTAACCCTCTTAAAACTCATTATTCATAGATTAAAATGACGTAGTTTAAGCGTTAGGATCATAAAAATTATGAAGAATCCCTTAATAAAATCGCAGGAAAAAACTAACTGTCAGTCAACGAGGGACTAGACGAGTCGCCACCCCTGACCACGACTCGTGGTCTGCTATGGTCAAGTGCCCTGCTAGTTTTTCTTCAAAAGGTCCCTACGAGGGACCTAACAAATTGTCACTGGTGACCACAGCTCGTGGTCACCTCTTGTTAACTCCACTACCCAAAACATCAAGTCTTTAAGCCACTACTGACCACGACTCACCTAACGAATCGTGGAGGCATCTGACCCACAACTCGTGGTGTGTCCGAGTCATAGGGTACTGCCACTCATCCTTCATCTTTCAACTGCCCTTGACCACGGAGTGACACGATGGCTCATGGGGTTGACCAAAACTCATGGTCACACTGTGGTCACCCCAATTTGGGATTTCCCGGGCAAGTCAACACTCCTCACCACGAGTCACTTAATGACTCGTGGTCAACCTGGCGGATCACGAGGACCGCTCATTCTGTAACCTAGTGCAGAAAATCCTATTTTCTCCATTTCAACTCCCGGTCGATCTTTGGGATTTTGAGGTATAACAATATCTCCCCTTGGGAACATTCATCCTTAAATGTTGAAAATCATAGAAAGCATAGAAATGCAATCACCATACTCAAATACTAATCATATAAGCTAAAAACTAATGGAATGACTAGCTTCGATTAGAACTACATGACTAAACTTAATTTATGAATCGAACATACGTACTTTTTACATGAAAGAAACCGGGTACATGACACGAACATGGGCGGTTAGAGTTTACGGCAACGGATACCTCATGCTAGAACTTCAGGCTGGTAGGAAAAGATGTGGGTATCTAGCCCGGCTATATCTGCCCTCGGCTTCTAGTGTAGCTCGTAAACATGTTGATTCCTCCATAAAACCATAGCTGATACTTCCTTGTTTCTTAGCCTTCGAACCTGATGATCAAGTGTTTCCACAGAAACCTCCTCATAGCTAAGGATGTCTTTTACACCTACATACACTTAGGAACAACTGGAAACTGGATCTCCCAATCATTTCATTAAGAACGATACATGAAAAACATGATGAATGGAAGCTAATTCTAATGGAAACTCCATTTCATATGCCACCTTGTCCACCCGTTTCATAATCCAGTATGGGCCAACATAACGGGGGCTGAGTTTTCCTTTCCTTCCAAACCTCATCACTCCCTTCATAGGAGAAACCTTGAAAAAGCCCAATCATCAACTTTGAACTTTAGTTCCCTCCTTCTCCACATCGGCATAGACTTTTGGCAACTTGAGTTGTTTCAACTAGTCCGTATAAGCTGAACTTTCTCCATATAGCCTTATGGTGAATATGGTCTATCGCCATGGCTTCACTTGGAAGCTTCCAGTCAACCAATGGGTGATCTAAATCTTATCCCATATGGAGCCTCAAATAAGACATTTGAATGCTGGAATGGTAGCTATTGTTATATGCAAACTCAATAAGAGGCAAAAAATCATCCCAACTACCCTTTAATCCAATCAACATGCTCTGATATGTCCTTGAGATTACGTATTATGCGCTCCACTTGACCATCCGTTTGTGGGTGAAATGTTGTACTGAGCTTGACCATAGTACCAAGTCCTTTTTTAAGCGACCTCCAAAATAGAGAAGCAAATTGAGTACGTCTGTCTGATATGATGGACAAGGGCACTCCATGCAACCGAACTAGCTCTAAGATGTATAGTTTGGCATAATCCTCCCTTTGAATTTGTGGTTTTGGAGTGGAAATGGCGACTTTATTTAACTTTTGTCTCTGATCACCCAAATGGAGTCATATTGTCGACGAGTACCGGGGCAGCCCTATGATGAAGTACATATTGATTTACTCACTTCCACATTGGAATCTTTGGCGTCTAAAGTACACCCCTCATTCTCTAGTGCTCAACCTTCACTTGGTGACAGTCGGGCACTTAATCACAAATTCGGTGATGTCCTTCTTCATGCTATTCCACCAATAAAATTCCCGTAGGTAACGGTACATCTTGGTTCCACCTAGATGTATCGAATATCTAGAACCGTGAGCCTCATGCAACATCTAATTTCTCAAATTATCGTTCGGGACACACAAGTGACCCTGGTATCGAAGCACACCCTGGTACATTTCACTAGCGACTCGTACCATGACTCATTTCCTGACATGAAGAGTTGTGGTCTCCTTCCATGAAGTACACTGCCTTGCCTTTTCTATTTTTCATTCACCTCTTCCCGTGGTTGACCTAATGACGTAGTGGTTAGACACCACGAGTGGTTTCCCACACCCGTGGGGAGAGGTCTCCCTTTCCTAAAATATTTTCCAGATCTTCCAAGCCTTCTAATGAGTCACCTGAAAAACTCGTAGGCTCTCCTCACGAGTCGTCAATGACTCGTTCTACACACTGCCCAACCCAAATTTTCGATTTTTTCCCCATTTAATCTCGGATCTGATCTTTGAATTCTCGGGTATAACAATATCTCCTCCTTCGGAACATTCATCCTCGAATGTTAGAAACAACAAAAAATAGAGATATACAATTATCATACTCAAATACTAATCATTATAACCAAAATTTTTATGGAATGACTATCTCCGATTCATAATGCATAACGGCCCGATCTCATACTTCACATACACATTCTACATGTAAAAGAAACTTGAACATGAAATAAACATGAAAACAAAATAGATTCATAAAAGACATGAGGAAAATTACCTTAAGTGGAAACCGAGCTGGTAGAGAATAAAGGCGGGTATCTAGCCATCATATCTACCTCGACACCACGTAGCTCTTTCTAACATGCCAATTTAAACCCATAAAACCTTAACTGAATCTACTTCCTTGTTCCTTAGATTATGGAATTGAAAATCTAATATTTTCACCGGAACTTCTTCATAACTGAGGCTGTCTTTTACACCGACGCTGTCCACAGGGACTACTAAGATGGATCACTCAATCACTTTTTCAAGATAGTGATACATATGAAATATAGGATGAACTAAAGATAACTCTGAAGGAAATTCTAGCTCATACGCTACCTTACCGACTTTCCTCATAACCCGGTAGGGACCAACATAGTGGGGACTGGGTTTTCCTTTCTTTCAAACCGCATGAATTCATAGGACATACCTTTAGAAATACCCAATCGTCCACATCAAGCTCTAGATCCTTCTCCTCACATCGGCATACGATTTCGCGACTCTGGCGGTTTCAACGGTCCCTTATCAAATGAACCTTTACTATGGCCTCATGAACCAAATCAGGCCTTATCATATGGCAGCTTCCACAACTTCCAAACCATCCAATGGGCGATCTAAATCTTAGCCCATAAAGATCCTCGAATAGTGCCATTTGGATACTAGAGTAATAACTGTTATTATAAGAAAATTCAATCAAGGGCAAATTATCATCCCAACTACCTTTGAAATCCATAACACATGCCCTTAACATGTCCTCAAGTCTGAATTGTTCATTCAGCATGGTCATCGCGTTTGCGGATGAAAGGGTACATCTTCGAGCTTAACGAGTCCCAAGTCCTTGAAAAGACCACGGAGACTGGGAGGTAGGCGAGTATATCGGTCGAAATAATAGACAAGGGCACTCCATGAAGTCGAACCATTTCCCGAATATACAATTTGGCATGGCCATCTATTGAATCATGGTCTTGACCCGGTAGGAAGTGTGCAACCTTGGTGCTGTCGATCACCACCTAAATGGAATCATAATGTCGGTGAGTATGAGGTAGGCCTATAATGAAATCCATATTAATCTTTCCCACTTCAGAGTGGGAATGCTATCTAAAATACTCTCCGACCTTTGATGTTAGCCTTGACATTGACAATTTGGACATTTGGCTGAACTACGCAATATCATGCTTCGCCGTCCCACCAATAGTTTCTCACAAGTCTCGATACATCTTCATTGGATCCTCATGGATGGAATATCTAGTATAATGTGTCTCATGCAGTGCCCGAACTCTCAAATCATCAACGTTCGAGACACATAGACGACCCTGGTATCATAGCACACCATCTCCCACGCTTGGGGAGAAAAGCCTGCCTTTTGTGCCATACTTGCTTCCTTCAATTTCCTCAAAAGTCGGATCCTCATCTTGCTTATATTTGACATCAACCACCAAGGATGATTCTGATCCATTCTGCACAACAACACCGCCATCAGTCGAGTTCACCAATCTAACTCCCAACCTTGCAAGTCGATGGACATCTTTCACGGTTCCTTCTTTCCCTGCGTCGATAGGACACACTTTCTCCATTGAGGAGCACGGTAAGCCACGTCCGCAGCTACATTAGCCTTACCAGCATGGTAAACAGCACTCATGTCGTAGTCCTTTAGTAACTCCAACCACCTCCTTCGCTGAAGATTGAGATCTTTCTGCGTGATCACATATTGCAAGCTCTTGTGATCCATGAACACGTCCATGTGGACCCATTACAAGTAATACGCCATATCTTCAATGAAAACACCACCGCGGCCAACTCAAGGTCATGGGTTGGGTAATTCTTTTTATGAACCTTTAACTGTCGGGAAGCATATGCTATTACTTTCCCATGCTACATCAACAGACATCCCAATCTAACTTTTGAAGCATCATAATATACAATAAAGCCATTTGTACCCTCGGGTAGGGTCAATATTAGTCTTTGAGAAGTAGTCGGGTCTTCAATTCCTGTAAATTTCTCACAAAAGCCTCGAGTATTGTAACTTTTTTTTTTTTAGTCAACAATCCAATAGGCTGCGAATTATAAGCCTCAAAAAATCTGGTGATCTTCCTCCCAGACTTGAAACCAGATTTTAAATTGCGGTCTAGGCCAATTAGCCCACCGCTTTGATTTTTAGAATCTACCTTTATTCCCTCACTTGACTCCACATGGCCCAAAAATGCCATCGAGTCTAGCCAAAATTCACACTTGTTGAACTTTGCATACAATTGAGGATCCTTGAGAGTCGGCGGCACTATTATCAAATGAGCGACATGCAGGTTATAAGGATATCATCGATGAACACGATCATGAGCATGTCTAGATATTGCTTGAACACCCTTTCATCAAGTACATAAAAGATACAGGAGCACTTGATTAATCCATATGACATAACTCAAAACTCATGTGGCCATACGGTGTTACGAAGTTTGTCTTCGTATATTACACTCCCAGAACTCTTAGTTGATGATACCCGGACCTGAAAACATCTAGCTCCTTGGAGATGGTCAAACAAATCATCAATCCTGGGTAAGGGGGGTACTGTTCCTAGGGGTAACCTTATTCAACTACTGATAATGTCATATCTAAAGTGATCCATCGTTGCTTTTGGACAAAGAGAACCGGTGCACCCTATAGGAGACATGGTCTAATGAAACCCTTATCGAACAAGTCCTTCAATTTCTCTTTTTAACTCTTTTTAGCTCATATGAGTCATCCGTTGGGACGAACATAGATAGGTTGCGTGTCGGGCAAGAGATCAATACCAAAATCAATTTCTCTCTCTGGAGGAACACCTGGCAAATCATTGGAAAACAACTCCGGATACTCACACACAGTGGAACTGACTCAATGATCGAGGTCTTGGACTCAACATCCTTAACCAAAACTAGGTGATACATGCAACCCTTAGAAATCATTTTATTGGTCTTAAGATACGAAATAAACCGATCGGTGATGCAGGTAGTTACCTTTCCTTCTCAAAACTACTAGCAATATAGGGAGTCAAAAATGATAAAGTGAGCTCGTGGATCTAACAAGGAATAATCATCAATATGGAAGACTTGCAACTTTCCCATGACCACATCTGGCAAAGTCTCCTGCTCGGCAGGGTACTAGAGCATAAAACCTATTTTGGCATTGGCCAGAAACTGGCTGGCCCAGGGTCACCCTTCTAAGGTGGTAGATGCTTTGCTAGAGCGGTAGAAGCGCTGAAGGGAAATCTCTAATTCTGTGTCCAGGATTACCACACCTAAAACAAGCATCCCCACTGACCAGGTACCTCCCGAGATAATTCTTGTCGCACTTTGTGCAAGCCCGGAAAAGTGCGCTCCACTGCGTACTAGCACGGTCCCTCGGGCTGTGGCCTGCTCTTCTAATCCTCCCCTTGAACACAGATGGTGTGCTGGCCAATAATGGAGCTGGAGGCGATAGACCTGTGCTAGAATTGCTGACTGGTCCACCCCTAACACAGCGAAAAACCCCACTTAGCTGTTGGTCGGCCCTCTTGGCACTCCTCTACCTCTGACAGGCCCAGGCTCCATCTGTGTGCATGCAATACAATGCGGGAAAATAAATGTCTCAGTGAAGCATGGTGATTTAGCAATCCTTGTCCAAGTAATCCGCCACCCCCATGCACAAAACAGCTAACCAAGGGCCCTCTGATCCACCACCAACTTTACGGGCATACTTGGATAATCGGGTGAACTCAATTCATCTCTGAAAAAGATATATTACCTTGCTTCAAACTAACAAGCTTCATTACCTTGAGCTCCTTCATCTCCCGAGGAAGAACCTATCAATAAATGTCATGTGGAACTCCTCCCAACCTCTCGGGCCTGCACCTACTACCTTGGCATCTCTCCCTTTGTTTAAACCATATATAAGCTACCCCCTTTGGCGATAGGAGGTCAAGTCAACACACGCCCCCATTGTTGACCCCCATAACACCAGGTGATCTTCAGAATCACCTTGATGAAATCATGTGGATCTTGTCCACCTTGACCCCGTGTGAACTCCAGAGGAGCTCATCCTCAAAATCCCCTCCCACCCTAGTTGTCGTTGTATTCCCATTTTGGTAATGCGCCACTATACGATTTTGAACAACTCGGTAAAAATGGTGGCTTTTAGTGCGTGCTCCTCCTTGAATAGGTAGAAATTTTGTGATACTTTCCATCATAGGCACCCTCATGATCACCACCGTAACTATTTCTCCTGGCATTTAATCGAAATGGAGGCATGATTACGCAAATGCGAATAGCACGAATTAGAAGAGTAAAGGACTTTTATTTCACGTACAGAGATCATAAAAGAAGGGAACATTTCCTAAACGTCTAGTAGCCTCTTCTTCATAAGTGTGGTGCACTTCACACCCATGAAAAAGACTCTACTTAATGCGTCTTTTGGGCTCCCTAGGACACTTCAAAATCTATGCTACGATACCAAGTTTTTCACAACACGAACGTACACAGGATGTTAGACACGGGACAAGGATCCCAGAGACCCCAATTCGACCCATGGCATGAGAATACATCTAATTCAATCACATGAGCAAAGACTTAGCATAAAGAACATAATCATTACATAATAAAGGAGAAAGAGACAAATTACCAAACTCATACATAATGGTTGATTACAACATGTAGTCTTAAAGCCTCTAAATCATGAAAGACGGGTTGATGGGATAACTCCCCAACTAACTAACAATTCATGAAAGAAAAGCTACAAAGTCTAAACATATGACCCTCGAGAACATGAGAACTCACAAAGTACGCTAATAACAGTCTCGGGCACCACACGGAGAAGTGATCCCCAGAAGTTGGGTCTTGTATCATGAAGCGATATAACATAGAAAACTCTATGCGGTCAGTACGTGGAATGTGCGAGTATGCCAGGTAAATAAAATGGACATCTAAAACATATATAAAACTCATAAATGATTATAAGAGTAGCACATCATGCTCGTATCATAAATCATCATAACATGTCATAAGGCCCAAGGCTTTTAAAACATTCGTAAAATAAATTAATTCATAATCGCCAAGAAAATAGCTTTACTTAACATGACTTGAGCCAAATACATAATCATAATAAGCATAAATCATAAGGAACAGTGGGAGATTCTCTTAACTGACATACCCCATACGAGCACACATGAAGCTGGAGCTTGTAACCCTAGTCGGGGGAGGTGTTACATTTTGCTCAAGGGTAGAACCATGAAAGTGTGATATCACCATGAAAAGGGTCATTCGGTCGGGGACAATCATTAAAGGGGTCCCTATCATGCCTACGGTGGCACGTAGTTCATGAGTTCAGGGCTTTACACAGGCAGAACCTACTCGGTGTTCGATACTACTCACAAAACATATATAGTGCTCATAATAATACATACAGGAGTCTATGGGCTAGTTAAATCATAATAATCATAAACATCCTTGTACATACGTAAACTAGCCATGACATAAGACACCGTGTCGGCCAAAACATAATTCCTGATTCATAAGATTCATACATACTTGTAGATCATGTATATAGCTTGAATTTCATAAAATTATAATGGATAACATAATAAATCATGATTTAAATCATAATTCATGTTGTACTTGTAAAAATTATCAATGGAAAGGTAGATCATAACTCGATTCATCATGAGGAATGCATAATTACGCTTAATTATATAGAAATCAAAATTGTCAATATTAATCAATTTAATCCTTTATCCTAATTTCTATTTAATTTTAAGATTAATTTAAATTTTAAAATCACAAAACGCATAAATTAAATCATTATATTTTATATAAATCATTTACAAAACCCCCATGAGTTTTTAATGATTTTTGTAAGAAAAAACATAGAGGAGGGGCTTGGGTGTGGAAGAAACCACCCATTGAGAACCTTACATACACAGGATTGCTAGTTCTTAACCTCTCTTGAAAAAAAGAAGAAATTGCAATGAATTGATGAATACAAAGCTTGAATAACTCCCCCAATTCCCTTACCTTGCATGCATGAATGAATGAAGTGAAAATTGAACTTAACTTACTTTAAATTTCCTTATTCATAACCCAAAATGTCATAGTATAGGCCTTATGATCTTAGGAATTTACGTAAAAGACCTTACTAATTCGCGGGAAAATAACTGCTAGGGTGACCTTGACAGGTGACCTGACTTTGACTCATCCCATGGCTCGTTAGGCCACCTGCTTGTCTTGGGCGATCAACCCAGGGGTCCCTGGGATGACATAACAACTCATTAAGGTGACCACGACTCGTGTTCACCAATTGTTAAGTACACTTCCTCCCTTATACAAATTTATTTATATTTCACCTAACGACTCATGCCATGACTCCGTTTGCCTGGCATAACAATTCGTGGTCTCCTTACATGAAACCTGCTGCCTTGCCTTTTCTATTTATCATTCACCTCCTCCCCACGGTTGACCTAATGACTCGTGGTGTCGACCACGAGTGGTTCTACACCCATTGGGTCTCCTTTTCCTTAAATATTTCCCAGCTCTTCTAGGCCTCCCACGAGTCACACAACTTGTGGGATCTCCTCTGATGCGTCTAATGACTCGTTACGCACTACTGACCACGATTTTTAGTTTTCTCCATTTCAACTCCCGAGGTCTAATCTTTGAATTCTCGAGGTATAACACCTAACCAACTGTACACAACTCAAATAGTCAAAAGGAAACATAGCTTCTAGAATAAAGGAGAATATCTACTCTCTTTGAAATCGGGCTCCTATTGCGGTTGTCGATTCGAGCCTCTGCATGTACACCTCAAAACAATTGAAGGAATACGGTCCCTAGGTGATGCGGTACGAATGAAGTATACTGACATGTAAGGCTAAAATAGTACACATATATACATCCAATATACTAAAACTAGAGTAGAGAGTAGACACAACTGCTGACCACAGGGCGATATACGAACAAAATATGATACATCATTGTGAAGATACAATCAAATAGCACATATACAATTCACCTTTGCATTATCAGCAAGCTATAGATTCCCTAATCAAAAAATGACCTAGTCTTGTCAACCAATACTGCCCTTATCTTAACTGAAGGGGGCATCTGCCCACTGAGATAACCGCGTCAATATTAAGGTCATAGTCTCATATTTGAAAGACAATTATTTTTGATATAACTACATCGGTGATAGGTCATAAGTCTCATATATCAAATATGTCAAAGGAAACTCCCACCTGAGGTACCAGGTCTATGGTAAGGTCATAGTGTAATATCTGAAGTTGACTGCGTTTATATCATGTTTGTCTTACATATGGCATAAAAAATGAAAAATTTTGAGACTACGACTGAATAGGCTTCTTTCATAGTACATAAGCATGTATGTCACGTAAGTCTTTCAAATAACACTTAGATGTAGTTATAAGAAGGTTCGGGTGACATAAGTAATTCAACAAACTCCACAGACAATACTTAGGCACATTTTGAATTCGAGAGCATTGATAACCTATTATTTATCTTAAGGAAGATAATGGAATCTCCTCTTAGCTTCAATGTACCTCACTTAACATATATATAAGATAAAGTACAACTTTGATAAGGGACCTTTATTGTGAATTCCCCTGCGGCGAATTAAAAACTTGTGGGGCCCTGTCTATTCCATCTCTCGAGCAACCAATCTGTAGTTGACCGATCCAAGGTTTCCACTTCAACAAGCTCATTACCATACTAGCATGCAACATCTTTACTGGCTTAAATTCTTTTACCGTCATCATCTTGGCTCTTTCACCAAGTTCAGCTAGAAACTAGACCTTTATACATATTTTATATAACATATATATATATATATATATATATATATATCTGATCAGACTTGACTCAGTGCCCGTGATAATGGGACTTTATACTCGATTTATAACTACAACACAATTAGAAGTAACACGTATTTTGTCCCACATTTACTTGTTCCAAACATGTTCAAAAATTCAAACTCAATGTCATGAACTTTTTGCCCTTCAGTAAAGAATGATACTTGCTTTAATATTAGTATGAAGACACGGGAATATTGGCCCTTTCGATAGTATATATTCATACTTGAATAATGAGGATAGGACACCTTAACATACCTTTTTTGTAATGAACTTTTGTTTAGTGATTTCTATTTCAATGACCCGGTTACAAACTCCCTTAATCCCTTTTATTTAAAAAGACAAAAATAATCTTAAGATTTATCACAAAATTAAGCCCAAAATAGCATGAAGGTAGCCACCGGTAGCACTTGACAACACATAGCAAGATCAACAACATTTATCCTTTTTCTCTACTTTTTCCATTAGCTTTTGAGGAGAAAACAAGGGGAACTTTACCTCACTTCTGCTATTAATTATTTCCCTCAAAGTAGAATATATTTCCATCCAAATTAACAATCACAAACCTAATAAAATGAAAAAAAGCCTAGCTCAAAAATAGCCAACGGCTGACTCATATTGCCAAATTCCAGCCATTTCGCTAGCAATTTATGGGGTTTAAAGGGGGTGAAATCCTTAACTTTCTGCTTGGTTTCAATCCCTTTGCAAATATGGATATATATATATATATATATATATATATATATATATAGTCAAGAAATCTTTTCAAATACGACAAATAACCTTCAAAACCTTGCCAAACCGAGTTCCAAAACAGCTCCCATCACTTTCCATTTTTGGAAACTATCCTTCTTCTTGTCTTTTGTTTTGGTTGAGTTGTGCTTGGGGTTTCCTCTTCAATTTTCCTTGTTCGATTGCGAAAATGAGAGAGAGAAATAAGTTCTTAGCAACCAATTGATTCAGGATCAACATGAAGTAGATTGGAAGCAAACAATTCATTTAAATACGGTGGGTCAGTGAATTCGCCCAAGTCAGGGCCACATCACTACCAAGTTCCCTAATAAAAAATTCAATAGCTTTTAACTTTCAGAACTCAGATTGACTAGAGGTGTAATTTTCAAAAAATTAGAATCAAATATCTTTATTTTGATAGATCGTGGGGCTTCTAACCCATTATAGATTAGGAGAGATATGGTCATTTAAAATTGACCTTTAGTTTATAAACTTCACATACTCTTCACTTTTCCTTTGTATGTTTTCCTTCTCACCTACGACCAATATACAGCAGTAATTCCCTTAGCATATCATATAAATATTAAATAATTACCAAAAAAAATTTGGGGTGTAATAAATCAACAATGACTGAAGGAATAACCCTTGTTTAATGGGTTCTCCTCAACATAGGTTGAATTCCCAGAATTGGCAAACAACGGTGGGTAGAAGGAAGTTCTTTTCAATTTGAAAAAATTAAGAGTAGATTGAGACCTACGTGCTATTGAAAGATGCCCATGGGTTGCTAGTAAATTGTTTGCATGTTCAGCCTTAGCCTTCTCCCAATTCTTTCACATATGGTGATATAGGAGGATCGACCTAATAATGTGGTCACTTCCTAAATTATCTCTAACTTCTTACAACCACTAGCTTATCATAATATGTAGTTAAAGTTAAATTTTTAATATTGCAATATTAACCTTGCTCTTTAGCAATAGATAGTTTAGGCTTCGAGTCATCTCTACGGGATTCGACCACAACTTCTTGTTGGGTTTTATATTTGCATCGATCATTTAGGAAATTCTTTATTGGGAGTGGATTTGAATGACATCAATCACACGTTATTCAACACTAAGAAAAGGTAAAATAATAGATCGAAGCAAGTAGACTAGACTGTTAGGGCTATATAGAACTTATGGCTCCATGGAAACAGCATTATAATATTTGATATCGTTCAAATCCACTTCCAATATTGGGTAAGGAAAATGACCGATGCAAATAGAACCCAACAAGGATTTGGGGCCGAGTCCCCCTTGAGACTACTCGAAGCCTAGACTTTTAGTGCTAAACAGTAAGGTTGCGAATTAGAATATTCGGATTGGAGTAATGGAAATTAACTATGACTACAGATTATAGTAAGCTAGGGTTATACGCAATAAAAGATAATTCTAGGGAACTAACCCCGATTTTGGAGTGGAGTCTCCTAAATCTTATGAAAGAATTAATAGTGGTTTAAGGCTGAACATGCAAGCATTTACTTAGGCAACTCATACGTATCTTTCCATAGCACCATAGGTGCCAAAATACATAAATTTTACCAAATTGAAGATAACTCCCATCTAACCAATTGCTTGTTTGCCTATATGGGATTCAACTTGTGTTTAGGACAAAACAAGAGTTATTCCTTGAATCATTGTTGGTTGATGCTAAGACTACCTAAATTTGCTCAGTTAAGCCTCATAAAGGTTTGGGTAAGATTGGATGACTCTCATCACCAATCACACATTACAAAAGAAAATTCAACCAAATGTTCATAAGCCCAAACTCAATTTTAACAAATTGGGATCATTAGGGGTCATAACCCATGATCTAAATGAGTTACCCATAGCTAGAAGAAGAATAAATACAGAAGTAATAGATATTCTTACCAAAAAGAGTAGAAATCTTCAATAGATGAATGAATCTTCAATTGCAATCTAGATCTACAATTTACTTTGAACAGGGCTAAAAAACTAGCTAAGTTCTACTCTCTACACTTAGTATGAATGGAATAATAAAAAAGCATCCTAAAAATTACAAGAAAAATATATTCAGAATTTGTCCTGAAAACCCATTTAATTAAAACATTAGAGTACCAGGTGTGCAAGGATGGATCATTCTTTGGAAGGGCAGAGACAATCCTCTAAACAATCTTTTACTTTTCTACTTCTATCCCTTGACTTTAGATCTTTTGAAAGAAGGACCATCCTTTAAAAACATGGTCCATACATTGCTCCGAATTTTAGAAATCCCATTTCCTAAGCTTGGGTCAAATCTTCAGTTGACAGATCGTCATTTTGGATTAGGTCCATACTTCCAAGCTTTGTACTTTACGAGACCCATTTGTTGGGTTTACGGAATGCAGCATTTGGGAAGGTACGGACCATCTTTCGAAAAGATGACCCATTATATTGCCTCGCTTTTTTAGCAATTTTCTACCCTAAACTCCTTTCTTCATTCAATTTCTTGATTCCTGAAACATAGCAAAATAAGGTTAGTTTCTACACTTAATTACCTCCCTAAAGATATACCAAAATACTAGGAAAGAAGTAAGATGTGTCGCTAATCCCCGACACATCAACTAGACTTTACATTCGAGAGTTAGTTATGTTACATGGGATTCCATTGTCCATCATTTCTGTTAAGAGTGCTTAGTTCACCTTGTATTTTTGTGATCATTTCATAGAGCCTTGGTACTTAGGTGAAGTTTAGCATAGCTATCGACCCACAAACGGATAGTCGGGCCAGGCAGGACCATTCGGACCTTGGAGGACATGTTGAGAGCTTGGATGATTGATTTCAAGGTAGTGGTATGATCACTTGCCTTTCATAGAGTTTGGATACAACAATGATTATCATTCCACCGTTCGAGATGGCTCCCGTTTGAAATTACATTTATGGGCGAGAGATATAGATCACCTATTGGATAGTTTGAGATAGGTGAGGCTATGTTCTTAGGGACATTCAGTTCAATATATGTATCTCAGTGCTGGAGTCAATCACTCAGTCGGTACTCGGCTTATGACGTAGTTTTGGGATTGCGGCTTCTTTCCACTATCCTTTTAGCTTTATTAGTCTCCATTCGAGGATGAATGTTCCCAAGAGGGAGATAATGTAACACCCCAGAAGTCCCAAATATTATATCCTACAATTGGAGTAGAAACTAGCAAAAAACTGGAATTTCCTCACAAAATGAGTTTCAGTACAACTCATGGCATGAAGTTATGAATCCTACGAAGACCCATGGCAAGAAGTCTAGTTAAATCGGCCAACTTTTCTAGAGAGCACGATAGGATCCCACAAATCATCCCAATACCCATAGAAAGAAGTCAGTAACTAGCAGAACTTTTTCCGAAACCATGATAGGATCCCACGACTCATACAAAGATTGCACAATCAATATTGAGGACTCTTAGGAAGGGACTGGGGAGAAGTGCTCAAGGATATTTGGGTAACCACGAGCCATGTAAGGTGGTATGAGTTATGGTGAGTGTTCGAGGTAAGAGGTTTAGACAATAACCAAAGGCGATAACCCAGCAACCACAAGACTCAATATGAGTCATGGTAAGGACCTATGGATCGTAGTTTGAGTCATTGTCATTAGCGTACAGATTTTAATGCAATTTCCAGGTATTTTCATAACTTTATATGTTTTTAACTCTAAACCAGTCATTTAAGTTTTCCTAAGAGGGGTATTTGAAGGTTGAACTAAGCCCTGTCTCTCATTCCTCACCCAAACAATAACAAGGTTGAAGATCAAACTCTCAAGGCTCTCAAGCAACTAGGGTTCTTCATCCTCTGCAATTCTCTTGGGTCTCAAGTATAGTCAAGAATTCATCAAAGCACGGGTATGTGGGGTCATGAATGGGATATTTCTTTCATACTCATGCACAATCTTACAGCTCAATTACATGATTTCAATTCCATTAAGTCTCCAACTATAATTTTCATAAATTTCTAGGATTAGGAGCTTTTGATGAAAAACTCCATGATCTCTTATGAAATTAATTCTCTCATGATTCTAGTTATGTTCTTATGATTATATTATGATTACATATAAAAACTCTTGTGAATCTCTATTTTCAAGTTATGATGATTTACTCAATTATGTATGAATTTCATGAATCTCGATCTTATTGGCTAAATCAAGTATGTTTCATGATTATGATATGAGAACTATGTTTGAAGTATTTAACATTGTAGGCAGGTGTTAATGCACCTAGGTCTCGAAATATGTGCCACCATAGGATAAGGGATCCTCGCCGAGTTGAGAGTGTATCCTTTGCCTAGCCTAAGGAGACCTCGCTATTTGAGTATTCCTTCCTTACACTACTAGGCTCATGAATGATATCACACCATCATGATTCTTAACCTTGGCAAGGTATGGACACCATTTCAACTAGGGTAATAGGTTTAGGCTCCATGATGCTCACTTGGAGTATGTCGGTTGAGAATCTCCCATTATTCCTCATGTTTACCATGTATTATTATGTGAGAATTTATGATATCATATTTTATAGTATTTTGACCCATTGAACAGTTTACGAGTTTTACTTATGGTTTCAACTCGTTAAGCTTTATGATTTTCTTACAAAACCTTGGATCATTGCACTTTAATGTAGGATGAACAACTCATGTTTATGAGCTATCTCACGGTCATGATTTTAGCATGTTCTCCTTGCTCTTATGTTAACTTATCCTATATACCTCGGTACATTTAAAGTACTAATCGCATATCTTTGTGCTATATCATCTCATGATATGCGTTCGGTGATCAGTCTCAACCCTGTTGTTAGATTCACTCTTGCTCCGTTAATGTTAACTCTTGGAGAATCCACATCATCAGGTGACATCGTTTGATTATGTCCCTTTTTATGCCTTTTTCAATTACAAAATTAGCAAAGCTAGTTGAGGGCTTGTCTCATTAGCCCATCTTATGATTTTGAGGCTTTTCAAACTATGATGTATTGATGCTCAATAGTGTTGACTTGTTGTCTCCATTTATGCTTTATGACATCTCGGAAATTTTCTTACGCTTTCTTTTATTATTTATTCTAATTAGCGTAATACTTATTCTTGTGTTATATTATGCATGTACCATGGATTAGCTTGGAGCCATTCGTGGTTTAAGGTCTCGGCTCATCGCGTTCGGGTCTATGCTCAAATCGTGATAATTCTTCTTTATGGTAACTTTGGAGGAACATATAACCAATTTTATCATTCTTATAGTCATCTAGCTTCTCTATCTCTACCTCTGCTCCTATCTCGGTATGCACCACGATTGTAATTGTTATCTCTATAATAGTTGGATCTTGATTCCTTTGACATTGGCACCGAAGTCTTCGCTAGACCCATATGCGTTGGTTCGAAACCCAACCCTTGATCATTCACATAATTTACTTCCTCATCCTAATCATACTCTTTACCTTGGAAAGAATCTGCATTCACCTTTTCCTCCACAGCTCCTATGAAGGGCTGGCAAGGAGCCCCTTAAGTCGTTTTGATCTAACAATATCTTGGTCTCCCTCATCATCTTTCCTACGTTTCTCACACCAACATACCTACGACCTTAAGTGCAGATAGAACTTCAGCTTCCCGTGTGTGCCATGTTTGGTTAGTCTTAGTGATCCTGTCGGGGTGAATAGTAGCCTCGGCATATGTGTGACTCGAAATTTTCTACCGAGAAATAATTATTCGATCACAACTTTGTTACCATTCAAGATCCTATCGAATATCTCAATGAAGTGTGAACGGGTATCCTGTGATTAGGAACTTATTTCGGCTTCTTGTTGGATCTCTAAAATGTCTCATGCAATGCTTCAAAACTCAATTTGAAGTTATAAATCTTGTCTTTCAGCTACAATGCTCTAGATGGTAGAAAAATCTTTATAAAAGCCCGTTTTACTAGTACCCTTCATAGAGTGATTGAATCATTTGGCGGTTCAACCAGGCATTGATTCACTTCCTAGTGAAAATGAAAATAACCTTACTCCAATTGCATCCTAATTCCACACCGGAGTTGCTTATAAGCCTTACAAATTACCAAAAATCTAGTCAAGTGGATATACTTTGCATCATCAGCGGCATGAGTAACAAATATCCCCTTCATATTTAATAGTTGGATCATTAAGTTAGTATCTGGTACATTGTTGGTCTCGTGTTATACCCTATAAGCCCAAAGATCGGACCCAAGAATTAGAAATGGAGAAAATTAAAAATTTTGCACAACGTCACGGCGAGTCATTCGCGGCCGGGGAGGACACGAGTCATGGGTTGACTCATGGTGGAAATCTTTAGGTTGAGTTAAGTAATATTGAAAGAGGTCATCACGGGCATGACCACGGAGTCGTGGTTAGGCCCCCCCATGACTCGTCAGGAGTTAGGCTGTGGCCAATGAATTTAAGAAGGGGAAAAGTGAAAGCCGGTTCACCTAATGATAGACCTCACGAATCGTGGACATACACACGACTTGTTAAGTGGATCATGGTCATCGGGAAGATAAAGATTGGGGTGAAGCAATGGGGATAGGTGGTTACCACGAGTCATTAGTATAAGTAAAAACTTGTGGGATGGCCTGATATTAGTTCAAGTGAATTTTGGCGGTGTACCAATGACAGGTAGCGACTCATGAAAGTGTGCTTGACTCGTTAGGTCCCCTCGTGGGACTGACGAGCGATTATTTTCTATGAACAATGGTAATTATATAATTCCTTTTCTCCTGAGTCCTATACTACATTATTTTAATTTATTTTGGAGTTATTAAGATAGTTTAAGTCATTTTGACCTATTCAAAACCCATGCGTAGGATTAGAGAGGGTTAGAGGAGATCAAGCCTTAGCCCTTCCAATTCTTCTCAAATTCTTCTTGGGCAATCGGGAAAGTGTAAGAATGAACTATAATCGGAGTATGTAAGGTTATGAGTGGGTGTTTTCATTCACCCGTACCCAATCTTTCTTAATTCATGAAGGTTTGTTGCAAAAGTCTTATGGGGTTTTACCTTAAATCTTATGAAATTCTAATAATCTATCACATGGGTTATTACATCTCATGTTTAAATCATATTTCAAATCACGATCGGATTTCACAACTAGTTCGATTATAAATTTATTGATTTAATTTTCTATTAGATTATGCCCAATCCTTACATGTTCTATGACAAATCGAGTTATGATTTCTACCAGCAATTTGATAATTTTCAACCAATCGCGATTTATGACCTATGATATGGAATTGTTCAAATGCCCATTATGAATTTGTGATTTTAAAAAGCATATACATGATCTATAAATATGCATGAACCTCGGGATTTACTAATTATGATATTGGCCGACTCACAAGCCTTACTCTAATGGATAGTTCACGTATTTACGACATGAGTTATGATTATTATAATTTGACTAGCCCATGAATCTCATTTATATTATACTATAGAGAACTATATATATGTTTTGGAAGTAGTATTTAACACCGAGGTAGGTTCGGGGGCGTTTGATCTCAGAACTATGTGCCACCGTAGGACATGATGGGACCTCCCTTGCCATATTATCTTTTCCAAATGGGCCTGTATGTGTGATATCATTCCGCTTCATGGTTCTATCCTTGACAAGGTACGAACACCCTCTAGACTAAGGATTTACGGTTGGGCTCCATGTGTGATCATATGGGGTAAATGGTCCTCTCATCCCATTGTTTTGCATGTTTTATGCATTATTATGTTTATGTTATTATGGCTCAAGTGATGATTTATAAATTTTCTCTTATCACTATAGTAGTTAATGCATTACGAATGATTTAAAAACATGAGCCTTATGTCATGATATGATATTTATGATATAAGCATGTTGCCCTACTCTTATGATCTCTCATTAGGCTTTTATGTATTACTAAGTATCCGTTTTACTTACCTTGGCTACTCGGTACATTACGTACTTATACATACTCTCTGCTGTATGGTTTTCCATGATACATGCTACGATCTTCATACCCGGTACTCTTTAGTAGTTCATCACGGAGTTTTGCATTCAAGCCTTTTGGTGAGTCCTCATTCTCCGAGGAATACTTTGATGTAGTTATCCTTTCAATATTGAGTTTCTAGACGTTCGGAGTTAGTTAGGAATGTTGTCCCATCAAACCATCGGATATGTTAGGCTTTCGGACTATATGTAGTATTCAGTTGTAATGTATATAGTACATTTTGCTTACCATGTTATGTTATGTTTATGCTTCTGCTATGTCATTATGTTATATGCTCTGCTTTATTAATATTGAGTTAGATGTATGTTTATATCATGGAATTAGAGCTTGGACCTTCAGGGGCTCCTTGTACCGTGTTACAATCTGAGTCTATGTTCGGGTCGTGACAAACTTGGTATCAGAGCCATAGGTTTGAAGTGTCCTGGGGTGTTTGAAAGCCGCATTGAGTAGTCTTTTTCATGGGTATGAAGAGAAGCCACACTTATGATGAAGAAGCTACGAGACATTTAGAAAAATGCTCATTCTTTCTGATTTATGGCGTGCGATGAAATATATACTTATCTTCTAGTTTCGTGCTATTAGCTATTTCCAGAATCATGGCTCCCCAGAATAAATGGTAGGAGGAATGGAAACGGAGATGTACGAGGATGGCAAGAAATATGAACCAGGCCTCACCGATCTAGAAGCACCATGCACCAGAGCTGATTGCTGCCAAAATTTAGGGCGGCTCTTCATATGCTCATGAGGCCTTGACCACTCGAGATCAATGTGAGCGGTTGCGCGTATCACTTAAAATGGCAATCATTTGCTTGAATCGGGGATTTCTTAAAGAATGAACCCGCCGAGTTCCTCGAGTCAAAAAGTAGGACCGCATGAGATTAATCAAGGAGATTCTAAAGATCACCCAGGTCATAGGGGTGGCAAATGGAGAGTGCATTGATTTGGCCTATTATCATTTGAAAGGGGTTGTGCATATTTGGTTTAAATAGTGGAAAGATAGTAGAGCGTGGGCGCGCGGGCCTATTGAGTGAAGATTTTCCATGCGGCCTTTTTGGATCGGTTCTTCCCTCGTGAGGGGAGGCGAAGCGGTCGAGTTTGTAATCTGACGGGGTGACATGTCGGTTTAGGAGTATGCTATGGAGTTCACGCTTATCCAGTATGCACTAGAGTTAGTGGCGGACCAGAGGGCTCGGGTGAGCTGATTGTGCATGGGTAATAGACTACTTTGGATAAGGGCGTAGGATCGCCATCTTTGCATCGGGAAATAGATTTTCCCTATATTACCTTTTAACATGGGAGATGGTGTATGGAGGCTAGAGAGAGGCGGGGGGGCTGGATAGACGATTATAGGATTTCTCGGCTAGATCGGGGAGGGGAGCGCCCGGCTTGATCTCATCATAGGTCCTTTTCTCCAGCACTATCATCGGCTAGAGCACCATTTTGGATCACGAGGGGATCGGAGAGACGGGGCTTGAGATTCGGGTCGGGGTAGCATGCGAGATAGAGCACACCTTCCCGGCTGTGTAAGGTGCGGTAAGAACCTCAAGAAGGTGCCTGGTGGCTCGGACACTTATTTCGGGTGTGGCAAGCACGGACACCGCCTCGAGGATTGCCATACGCCGAGATTAGGGGTGGCGGGCATTATGCCAACAGCTAGTTTAACCGCTCAGTAGCACGTCCCTCAGCGAGGGCACCTCAACTAGTTCGGCTAGAAGCGGAGTGCGAGCAAGTTCTATGCCTCGCAACCCATCGGGAGCGGGGAGACTTCACCGAATATGGTTATTGGTATGTTACGAATGTTTTTCACCTTGATTCATTTTCTTTGTTAGATCCAGGGCTACCTTTTCTTTTGTGACACCTTATATTGATGGTAGCTTTGGAGTCAGTCCCAAAATTCTATCGGAACCGTTCTTAGTCTCTACTCCCATTGGTGATTAGTTGTAACTAGGTGGTGTATAAGTTTCCCAATCACGGTATTGCATGATTGCCTCCACAGACCTTGTAGAGTTATCCATGAGCGACTTTGATAAGCTTATTCTCAGTATGGATTAGTTTTATGCACATTTATGCTTCTATTAATTGTAGAACTCGTGCAGCGGAGTACCACTTTCCAGGTAGAGTCGGTCTTGGAGTGGAGAGGGTAGTTCGGTCGTACACATGCAAGGTCGTTTACGTCACGACCCAAAGTACACCAATCGTAAACATAGGACTAGGAGCTCGATGGACCCTAGAATCAACCCATGGAATGAGCATATAACTAAACCATTCACATAAGGCGGAAAATTAGCTTAATAATCATACCTTTGAAAGAAAATGCGACATGAAATATAAAGCTAAGATACATGATCAAAAAGTAAATAGTTTAATACTACAAATAGGTAAAGCCTCTAGGCATAATAGCGGGTTGAAGGGCCGGGGAACCCAACTAACCCAAACATTACGAAACAAAAGATGACCAAAATCTGAACATAAAGCCCTCGAATCATGAGGACTCACCAATGCGAACCGTGAGCAGAACTGGAAACAAGCTAGGAGCGATGCTGAACACAGAATCGGACTTGTATCATGAACGATACAGCATAAAAATATACGGAATTCGATACTTGGAATGTACGAGTATGCGGGGTATGTAAAATAATGCTAAAACATAAGAGTCATAGGAGTGGGACATCATGATCATAAAGACTAAATCATAAATATAAGGTAAGGCTCAAGGTTTCCCAAAGCATTTGTAAACCTTTCATATTCACAACTTCTGTGAAAAAATGTTCATAAAAATGACTTGAAACCAAAAAAGGGCATTATCATAGCATGAATTTAAAACGTGGAACAGTGGGAAATTTTATAACCGACACCCATATGGCACATGGAGCCCGACATGTAAACTCAGTCAGGAGTCGTTCATACCTTGCCAAAGGGCAGAACCGTGAAAGGCGTGATATCACTCGTGAAGGCCTTTGTAGGGCACGGGGACCGATCAACGAGAGGTCACAGATCATACCTACTTTGGTGCATAGTTCTAAGATCCGGGGCGTAACCTGGGCCACCAACCTGCTCGGTGTTAAGTGCTACTCCCAAAACATGCAACGTGTTCATAGATGTCAAGTTAAATTGTGATAATCGTAACATGCTTGAGAATTCATAATGTAGCCATGAAATTGGGCTCGTGGATCGGCCAAAATCATATTTCATGAATCATAAGCAACATGTGGGCATTGTCCATATTTTCAACATACTTGAAATGCTTAATTTATAGAAAACATGGTCATAATAACATGAGGGATTGAGGACATGCTTAAAATTCAAAAATTTGTATCATGCTTGAGGAATCATCGCAACCATTAACTTCACTTTAAAGTCTCGCTGATTGGGCATCTATACCTTTAGGGGTTAAATCATCAAATATTAATAAAACAAGTGAAAACAGCCCAATGATTTGAAACTCATAATTCGGACATACTATAGCTCATATCAATTTTGGAGGATTCATGCGTTGGGTTAAGACCCATAGAAATGTAGTAACTTTAAACCTAGAATTTGGAAAGAATTGGGCATGGGTAGGGACTAAACTACCCATTCAAAACCCCGTACTGGAAACACTTGATTCTTAACTCCTTGAAAAGCCCAAGATGAAAATTCAAATTATTGAAGAACCCTTTAATAACCTCCTACTCCCTTCTCTAACTCTTGCAAGTGCCAAATGAGACTTAACATGGATCATTTCTCCTTAAAAGACATCCCGACCTCGAAACGACATAGTTTTTGCCTTAGGAGTGCTTAGAAATTTATGAGAAGGCCCTTACAAATTCTCGGGAAAAGAAAGCGTCAGGATACTAGCAGGACGACTGACGACTTGTTACCGGGGCCACGAGTTGTTGGGTGCGTCTCATCCAAGTCTATTGAATAGATTGCCGGGCTCACAACGGGGAACACAATCACTCATCCACATGACCACGACTCGTGGCGACCTTTCATCAAGTACACTGGTCCTTCCATCGAGATAAGCATCCACGCCACCCCCGCAGTGTACCCCACGACTCATGGTTCCCGACCACGAGTCATTACTTCACACAATGGGGACCCCAACTCCTGAATCTCCTTGGCCCTCCCCATAAGTAACCTAAAGACTCGTGGGGTCTCGTGAGTCGTCGAATGACTCGTCACGGAGTTTCAAGGCCATTTTCCCATCTTTTCTCGTTTCAACTCCCGGATCCAATCCTTCGGTTCCAGGGGTATAAAATTTCTCCCCAGGAACATTCATCCTCGAATGCTAGAAACAAGCGAGAGAAAACTTCGGAAATAACAATAACCATATGCAAATACTAATCATTTCAGCCGAAAACTGATGGAATGAGTACCCCCGAAAAGAACTACCTACATAAGCGTCTGAATTCGCCCATCACGTATACATATCATATCATAAGAAAAACTTGCAGCCATTAACGAAACATAAAAAACTAATTAGAGGTTTAGGGCAAAACGAGATACCTCAAATTTAAGGCGGGCGGTGGGAAGCAAATGGGGGTATTTAGCCATCATATTCACTTCAACATCCCATGTGGCTCCCTCGGCTTATCTTTGATTTATCCTGCACCTTCTTGAGAAGCTGCCTTCCTTGTTCCCTCGACCTTCTAACCTGACGATCGAAGATTGCAACTGGAATTTAATCATAACTGAGGCTATCCTTCACACCCACTTTCCACCGGAACCACTAAGGCTGGATCTCCCAAGCACTTTTCAAGATCAATACATGAAATACGGGATGAACTAAAACTAACTGTGGTAACTCTAACTCATAAGCTACCTTTACCACTCGTCTCTGTCCCAGGTATGGGCCAATAGCGGCAGCGAGTTTCCCTTTTTTTTCCAAATCTCATTACTCCATTCATGGGAGATACCTTCAAAAACACCCAATCATTGATGCGAACTCAAGCTCTCTTCTCCTCAAATCCGCATAAGACTTTTTGGCGACTTTGTGAAATTTTCAGCCTTTCTCTTATCAGCGAACTTGTCCATAGCTTCATGGACTGAATCTGGACCCACCAACGAAGCCTCACTGACTTCAAACCACCCAATGGGCGTTCTACACCTTAGCCCGCCCAAAGAGCCTCAAACGGTGCCATCTGAATACTGAGTAATAGTTGTTGTTGTGGAAACCAAACTCAATAAGAGGTAAATATAAATCCCAACTACCCTTGAAATCAATTACCAAGCTCTCAACATGTCCTTAAGAGTGGATAGTCGCTACGCACGACCATCTATTTACGGATGAATATGTCGTTCTGAGCTTAACTTAAGTACCAAGTCCCTTTTGAAAAGATCTCCAGAACTGAGAGGTGAACTGAGTACCTCTATCTGATATAATGGACAATGGAACTCCTTGCTATCTAACCAAATCTCGGATGTATAATTTAGTATAATCTTCCATGAGTCGGTGGTGTTGGTAGTAGAAAGTGAAGCGGCCTTGGCTAACTGTCCTACAACCCAAATGAGATCAACACTGTCTACGAATGCCAGGGCAAACCTGTTATGAAGTCCATATTGATATCTTCCCACTTCCAAGTAGGAATGCTAATATCTACGAAGTACACCCCCAGGTCTCTAATGCTCGACTTTCACTTGTTGGCAATTCGGTTACTTGGCTACAAATTTTGTGATATCCCACTTCATTTCATTCCACCCAGTAGATTTCTCACAAGGCATGATACATTTTGGTGGAACACGGATGGATAGAATATGCAGTTCGTGAGCCTGCATTGCAACATCAGGCTCCTCAAATCACCCACATTAGGGACATAAGGAATACAGTACCCGAAGCACCGTCTCCCCTTTTGGAGAAGACTTCTACCTTCTGATTTTGAAACGACTTCTTTCAGCTTTGCAATATTGGATCTTCATGTGTTAGCCTTCACCTCCATTACCAAGGAGACTCTGATCCATTCTTAACTACTACCCGCGTCGGTCGAGCCAAGCCCAATCTAACTCCCAAGCAGGTGCAAGTCCAGTCTACACTCCTTCACCCAGCTCCTTCTTGTCTTTACTTACATGAGACACACTCTCCATAGAGAGTCTACTAAGGGCATCTGCTACCACGTTGGCCTTACCCGGGTGGTAAGGACACTCATGTCGCTAGTCCTTAAGTTGCTCGACCACCTCCGTTGCGGAAGATTTAGATCCTTTGTGGCGTGAACACATATTGTAGCTCTTATGGTCCGTGAATACATCTACATAAACCCCCAAGTATTGTCGCCATATCTTCAAAGCAAATACCACGCAGCCAATTCAAGATCATGGGTGGGTTAGTTGTTCGTGAATTTTAAATTTGTCTAGAAGCATATGCTGACTTTCCCATGCTACATCAATACCAATCCCAATCTGACTCTAGAAGAATCACAATATACAACAAAGCCATCGGTGCCCTCCGATAAGTCAACAACGGTGTTGAAGTGAGTCGGAGCCTTCAATTTCCTAAAGCTCTTCTCACAAGCCTCCGACCACTAGAACTTCACCTTTTGATTCAATCTAGTCAATGGGGCTGCAATGGATGTAAAACCCTTCCATGAACCACCAATAATAACCTGTTAAGCCTAAAAGCTCTGATATCTAAAGGGTTTACCGGTTTGAGCGGTTCTTTACGCCTCTATTTTTGGGAATCCCACCCTTATTCATTCACTTGACACTACATATCCAAAGAAGATACCCAACTAAATTCAGCCAAAAATCGCATTTGCTGAACTTGGCATATAGCTGGCTATAATTGAGGGTCTAGAGTACTACCTGGAGTAGCGGCATGCTCCTCCTACCGCTCGTAGTATATCAATATGTCGTCGAAATGAACACGATCATGAACATGTCAAGATATGCCTTCAATACCACATTCATTAAATCCATAAAATCTGCAGGGGTGTCGGTTGGTCAAAAGACCAATGAATTCATATTGACAATACCGGTCCTGGCGATCTTCGGTCATCGCTCTCGAACCACCTGGTGTGATACCACGACTGAGTTCTATCTTGGAGAAGCATTTGGCACCATGAAGCTAATCAAATAGGTCATTTAGCTACCTATAGTCAATACACATCTGAAAAGAGAACCAATTTTCTTCCGAATGAACAACAAGGGGCACCTCATGGAGACTTACTTGGTCTTATGAAACCCTTAACCAGAAAATCCTTCAACTTCTCCTTTAACTCTTTAGCGCATTAGGGCCATTCAATAGGGAGGAATCGATATGGGGTGCGTGTCAAGTAAAGATCCAATCTCAAAAGTCAATCTCCCTCTCGGGAGGAGCATACTGGTAGGTCATCTGGAAATATACCTCGAGATATTCACATACCATAGGGACTGACCCTGAATGGTGGGGTCTCGGACATGACATCACTTAACCCTAACCAAATGAGTTAAATACAACCCTTGGAAATCATTTTCATTGCCTTGAGATAGGAGATAAAGCGGCCTACAGGTACCGCTGAACTACTCCTCCACTCTAAAACTGGTTCACCTAGAAATTGGAACTCCACCGCTTTGGTTCTACGATTAATGAAGCATAACATGAAGACAATCCATGCCCAAAAATGATGTCAAAATCACTCATAGCCAATTCTACTAAGTACGCGGGAGGCAACCTTATGCAATACGCAATAGAAACCCCTATATACCCGCCTCGCTACGATTGAATCACCAACCCGTGGGGCTGAAAATGGTTCTAACAAAATTTTAGGAATGACCCCAACGTGTCTAGCAATGTAAGGTGTCACAAAAGATAGTGTAGCTCCGGATAACATAGCATAAACATCAATATGAAAGACTCGAAACAAACCGGTAACCACATCGGGAGAAGTCTCCTCTTGTAGTCAGAGCCAAGTGCATAAAACCGGTTCTGGCGCTTGCCGCCAGATAAACCGATGTACCCTGCTGAGTAGGACATGCCCGCGCTGGAGTTGCTGAACTAAGCTGGCTGGGTGCGAGCTCCACCACCCACGACACAGGCGTAGGGAAATCCACGAGCTTGTGTCAGGGTTTGCCACACCAAAAATAAGCATCCCGAGCCCTCCAAAAACCTCCTGAGTGATTCCTACCACAATTAGTACAAGATGGGAATGTGCGGCTCTATGAGCATGCTACTCTGACCCACCGAACTGAGGCCTGCTCCTCACGATTGTCTCGAGGCCTAGATGGAATGCTTGGTAGAAGGCAGTCTTTGGTGTAAACAAACTTTGTGTTGGGGCTGTTGGTGAGACTCACCTCTTGGCCTCGGCTAGGAGAACACAGCAGCTATCGATTATGGCCCTCTTGGCCTCTCTCTGCCTCATATGAGCTGCCTCCATATGTTGGGCATAAGGACTATCAAGGGTAGTCCATGTCACGATGAAACATGGCTATTCTGCCAGTCCTTGTCTAGATACCCGGCTATTTCCTGCACGAATAAAACCACCCCGTGCCCTTTGTTCCATCACCTTTCAGGCATAATTCTACAGGCAGTGAACTCAAGTGAATATTCGAGCACTGTCATATTTCCCTATTTGAGGTTAAAAAAAGCCCATTTGCTTTTAATTCCCTCATTTTCTAAGGGAAGAACACTGTCGAGAAGGCCATGTGGAACTCATCCCGACTGTTAGGGCCCATTCCAGCTGCTACTGTCCTTCGATTACTTGAACCAAATATAAGCAAACTCATTTTAGCCGATAAGAGGCCAAACCCACACACTCCTCACTTGTCACCCCCATCACCTGAGTGACCTTGGGGATCCCTTCAGCCAAACTCATGTGGATCCTCGTCCATCTTTGATCTCATGAACTCGGGAGGTTCATCCTCAGAAATTCTCTAATTAGACTTGTCGCTGCATTGCCATTCTATGGAACATGCGCAATAGCCTGTTGGTTGACCTGAGCGGTCAAGTCCTGCGCCAACATCTGAATAGCCGCCCGAAACTCCACGTTGACATCTAGTTCTAGTACTGAGGGCTCCTGGATAGGTGGAGCTTGCGCGCCCATGATCATTGCCACCTATGTGGCCTTCATCATTTTCGTTCCTCCTTCCGTTCATTCTTATGGAAGCCATAATTTGCAATCGTGAATAGCATGAATTAGAAGGATGGGGAGAATTTTCACTGCACGACATAGATCATAAAAAGAGAGAATATTTCCTCTAAACATTCGGTAGCCTCTTCGCCATAAGTGTGGAACGCTTCACACCCATGAAAAAGACTCTACCTAACACGGCTTTTAGACTCCCTAGGACACATCTGAACGTATGGCTCTGATACCAAGTTTGTCACGACCTGAGAGTACACCCAGTTGTCACGACTCGAGAGGGGACACAGGATCTTAGACACGGGACAAGGTAACCCAAGAGACCCCAAGTCAACCCATGGCATAAGCATTCACTATCTCATTCATTCACCATGAAGAAAACATAAATATAACTCAGCGAAAGTCTAACTTAGCATAACAACAGAATAAACATCTGAGGTGAATGCATGTCTAAGTAGAATAGCCTCTAATATGGATGAGGTGATGGGACAACACCCCTAACTAGCTCGAAATACTAAAACGAAAGAGTATGCTCAAATAACTGAAATTCTAGTCCTCGGAGGATGAGGACTCACCAAGAAACAAATGCTAACTCTAATAGGCGGCTACCAGCAGAGGCCGCACACAGAACTCGATCTGCATCATGAGACGA
This sequence comes from Datura stramonium, assembly GCA_018107945.1. Lineage (NCBI taxonomy): Eukaryota > Viridiplantae > Streptophyta > Magnoliopsida > Solanales > Solanaceae > Datura > Datura stramonium. Next base: position 335,354 of record JACEIK010000681.1, read on the forward strand.
TGCGGCATAGATGGTATGCGGTCGGTGTGGAATATGCAGTTGCAAGGTAAGTAAAACCGCTTTAATAATAAAATCAGCTAAATCCAGTCATACATATATATAATAAACTTTGAGAGTATGTAGAAGAACACATGCATAAATTTTGAAATCGAACTTTATCTGCGTGCTCATACATGGCTTTAGAGCATCATGGGCGACTCGCATGACTCAAAGCTAGATTTATATTGAAGGCTTTACCGGTCTGGGTGATCTCGAGAAAAATAGCATGCCCGAGTGACACTTTATAACTTAATTTAGTCTTGTTTAGCTAAGTAATTTATTCATTTTCATGTGATTTTATATAAATGTGAAGATATGTGCTAACCAACATGATTAGTCCTTGTTTTGTAGGTTTCAATGATTTTGAGGAATTAATTTATAAGTTGGTGAAGTAGAGGAATGGAGTCGGGAGCAATGGGCGAAAGTCGGCAAGGAGTAGGCCATGGCAAGGCGCGCACCGGGCAGACGTGCTGCGTTGTGCGTGTGCCGCGCCCGGCGTCATGCCACGCCTATACCGAGCACGCAGCGAATGCGCGGGTAGGCAGCACCACGGCTACCCAACAACGTGCCACGTCGTGCGGCTCCACGCCGTGGCCGTGCCGCGGCGTAAAATAAGAGCGTTTGTTTTGGGAGCAACCCAAAAAGGGTACCTCGGGTACAATTTGTTAATTTTGAATTTTTGTTGATTTTATTATTTTCATTTTTGTTTGTGTTTTTTGTGGAATTTAAGCACAGATGGAGGGAAAGTCTGAGTACCCTTGGAGGAGGAAGCTAGTAAGTATGGAAGAAAAAGTTTGAGGTCGAACACCCACTTGTGCAAGTTGAGGAAAAACATGCTTTTAGGTAGGCCTAAAGGCCTTAGGGAGTATTTCTCACCCTCTTTAAATGTTAATTTGATATTTATGAGGATATAGCATGATTCAAGTGTGGGGTGAAATTTCAATGGAAATGGAATTTTCTAGGCACTGTGTGCTTAACAAGTTTTTGGTGAGTGTAATGCTTGTATGAAATTTGGGAGAAATTTGAAAAAAATTTTCAGTCAGCATGAATTCATCACCCGTTGATTTTCTTGTGGTTCTTTTCCGACGGGGGTCTTGAACCTAAGAATAAAATTTTTATTGTATGTATATAACGTTTTTAGTCATAGTTAGGGGCAAATGCTCCGGCGATGGATGGATGACGACCGTCTTGAGGAAAATTAGTCCAATAGTTTTGGGTTTTGAATAGTAGCTAATGAATGCGTGATGTTCTTTTTATGTGCTATACATGATTGTAAGATGCAAGTATGTTAAGTGTTGAAGCATGAAAGTGTATAACTTTGTGTGAGACACTTGGGCTCTTGAACTTGACTCAATAGGATTGAAACTTAGTCGAATTCTTGTGGTCAGTGAGTAAGAGTCTGTTTGAATGTGTCTTGAATTGAGCATATTGCCATGGTGTAAGGTTTTTGAGCATTCTGTGCTATTGTGGAGTGTCTAGAACTTTCCTGGTGTGTTTATGAAATGAAATGAAGGATGTGGTGTAGGAAATGATTTGGCGGTTCTTTGAATGAACCTAATTTTTATCCCTCATCTTACCTACCTTGAAAAATTAATCCTAGTTAGCCCCGTTGAGCCTTGAGCCTATTCTTTGATAGCTGCAACATAAGCTTAATCCTTTCTTTCATTATCCTTGAATTTTATCCAAAACTCCTAAGCGCTTAAGGGAAAAATGAAAGAGTAAAAGTGAGAAAAATGAAAAGAAGGAAAAGTGGAAGCTGTAACTTGATTGAGAAGGACAAAGGTGCGGTTATTGTGAAAATGGTTGATTATTAGTAAGGAGTAAGAAAACAAATTAATGAAAAATTATTTATAAAACTCCTTACGAATAAGCTAAAACTGCCGAAAGAAGGGCATAAGGAGAGGAAAAGAAAGTTTGAAAGGAAAGGTGAAGTAAGGGAAGGAAGTTTGCAATGAGGGCGTGTAGTGTATTAAAAGCTCTTAGGGAAGATAGTCACTATAATGGCCATAATAGTACCTACCCGTTCGGGAGTTACGTTACAACCTAGTCCTACTTGATCTTACATTTCATACATCCTCAAATTAGTGAGTAAAACACTAGGGCAAGTTTATGGGTCATTACACGATGCATGTGAATCCTTTGTGAGTGAGCGAAATTCTATTCATGTACCCACACATGTTGTGATGTAAAAATTATTTTTGCGTGCGATGGGGTAACTCTCTTTCCGTGAGGGCACATGTTGAATGAAGGATAATTCATGTGGGATTTCTTAATTAGTTGATTTGCAGGAGTTTGCTAAAATTTTGAGAGTCGATTCTTGGGATTAAGTCTTAACATAGTTGTATTTCATTTCAATGATCAAATCGTGCATGCTCTATTTTTAGCTTGTTATCTTAAATAATCATTATAGTCGTAGTTTGAATTATCTTGCTAAATTAGTTATGTGTGAGTCTCCATATGCATGAGATGTAAGAGTTATTCGAGGACCGAACAAGACCCAAGTGTGGGGTTGTGATCTCGGGCAAAATAGCAGCCGAGTAACGCTTATAACTTAATTTTAGTCTTGTTTAGCTAAGTAAATGTATACATTTTCATGTGATTTATATAAATGTGAAGATATGTTCTAACCGGCTATGATTAGTCCTTGTTTTGAGTTTCAATGATTTTGAGGAACTGGTATAAGTTGGTGAAGTAGAGGAATGTTCGGGAGCAATGGGCGAAAGTCGGCAGGAGTAGGCCATGGCAAGGCTGGCGCGCCAGGCAGTGTGCCACATTGTGCGTGTCTGCTTCACCAGTGTGGGTGCCACGCCCTATGCTAGGCATAGCGGTGCGCGGGAAGACAGCACCGCGCGCCAGCTTAGCGTGCCACGTCGTGCCAGCTCCGTGACAGGGTGTGCCAACGCGGTGACACTCGGCGGTTTTGGCTTACGGGCAATTTGCGAGCCTTTGCGTCCCCCAGGTGTCACGGAGCGGTGCTCCCGCGATACACTCCGTGACATGGAGTCTTTCCACGGCTTGAGTTAAATTGTGCACGTTTTCATTTACTATAAATAGGTTAGCTCCTAAATCCAATTTGTCACGATTTTGATACGGAAAACTACTAGGAGTGAAGGGAGAAGTGGGAGAACTCAGCTAGCGTTTAAATCCAATTTGTCACGATTTTATTCTGGAAAACTACCTAGGAGTGAAGGGAGAAGTGGGAGAACTCATCTAGGGTTTGGCAAATTCCCTTCTCTTCTATCAAATTCTTGTAAGTATGTTAGTTTAGTAGTAGTTTCTTGTATTTTTACGAACATGAATGGCTAGAACCCTTCCTCTAGGGTTGAAGCCATGAATTATGATTGTGATTTTAGGAAATTGTTTTAGAATTAAGTTATTGATTGTTGTTTTTGTCATGCATTCTGGATTGTTGGTTGTTTTTATGATTGATCACCATGAGAACATATACGTTAGCTTGGGCAATTGCTTGAGAAAGCATTACCTAGGTCAGGACATGAGAAGGTAAGGAGCATGTTTGTATCTCGCGATATAATTTCGTGTTAGGATAGAAATATACCTAACACCTTGCTTGGTTGATAAAACGGGGGTATTAAAAGACTCACTTAGGATTATCACATCACCACTCGAAGAAGTAGTTGTGAGGCTAAGTTGAGTTAAATGATTAGACGCACGAAAGTCCCTAATTATTTCCTCGTAAACCACAACATAATTAATTACCCACAAACTAGAAATTAGCATCCTCGCTCACAATGATGCAGTGAGGCTAGTTTGTCGTGTTTAGAGGATCGAAAGACCATGAACATGCAATTCTAATTAGGTGAAACAACAATCGATAGTTTCAAGCTTAAACCATTGCAAATCGTAGTATCGCATGATTATCTGGTTTTAATTCTATGTTGCTCCTAGAGTGAATTCAGAGTATTTTATTGACCAAAACTAGACTTAATTAAATCTCCCTCGAAAACTTCTATAACCAACATTTTCGGTATTTAAGATCACACTTGAAATGGATAGTTAGAGGAATGNAGAGGCTCGAAAGACCATGAACATGCAATTCTAATTATGTGAAATAACAATTGATAGTTCCATGCTTAAGCCATTGCAAATCGTAGTATCGCATGATTATTTGGTTTTAACTCTATGTTGCTCCTAGAGTGAATTCAGAGTATTTCGTTGACCAAAATTAGACTTAATTAAATCTCCCTCGAAAACTTCGATAACCAACATTTTCGGTATTAAAGATCACACTTGAAATGGATAGTTAGAGGAATGGGTCCAGTCCCTGTGGGTTCGACATTCCGGTTCTCTAAAAGAGCCACTATATTACTTGCACAACCCCTTAATTAAATCTCCTCAAAACTCTTCGATAACCAACATTTTTCGGTATTAAAGATCACACTTGAAATGGATAGTTAGAGGAATGGGTCCGGGCCCCGTGGGTTCGACATTCCTATTTCCTAAAAGAGCCACTATATTACTTGCACAACGCGTACACTTGTGACGCAAAGGACAAGGGCACGTCATCACCTGCTCCTTACCTCCTATTTTCAGGAATCCACGCTTATGCCTCGCTTGACACTACATGTCCTAAGAATGCAACTCAGATCTCACTAAACTCACACTTCACAACTTAAAGCGTAAAAGTCATTATCCTTGAGGTCTAGAGTAATACCCTTTAGATGGCGCAGCATGCCCTATTTCTGCAAAGATATCAATATGTCATCAATGAACAATATCATGAAAATGTCCAGATATGCCTTGAATAACTCCGCTCATTAAATCCATAAAAGTTGTAGGAGCATTGGTTAGTCCAAAAGACATTACATTGAATTCATATTGGCCATACCGAGCCACAATTAGCACAAGATGGGATGTGCACTCAGGCGCATGCTACTCGACCTCGAACTCCCGAGGTCCCGCTCCTCTCGATTGTCTCAAGGCCTGGATGGGGTACTCGCTGAAGACGGTGTCGGTAACAAACCTCGTGTTAGGACTCGTTGGTGAGACTCACCTCTCGCCTTGGCCGGGAGAACCTCAGCGCTCTGCCATTCTTGGCCTCTCTCGCCTCATATGAGCCACCTCCATCTATCGGGCATAAAGGGCTATCCATGGGTAGTCCATTTCCTGATAAGCAAGGTTGTTCTCGCAGTCCTGTCCGTATACCCCGCTACTCCCCGCACGAATCTACTCACTCCGCGCACTCTCCGGTCCATCACTAACTCAAATAAGCATACTTCGATAGGTGAGTAAACTCAAGTGAATATTTGAGCATTCTGTCATATTTCCCTATTTGAGGTTAAGAAACTCACTGCCAATTCCTCATTTCCCGAGGAAAGAACCTATCAAGAAAGGCCATGTGGAAATCTCATCCTAACCGATAGGGCCTACCGTTGTCCTACCGTCCTTTCATCGTTTGAACCAAATATAAGCGACCCCTTTAGCCGATAAGAGGCCAAATCCACACACTTTCGCTTGTCACCCCCATCACCCGAAAGTGACCTTCAGATCCCTTCAATGAACTGCAGCATCCTCGTCCATCTTTGATTCCGTGAACTCGGGAGGGCTCATCCTCAAGAAGTCTCTAACAGAGCTTCCGCCACGCATTTCCTTGTGGAACATGCTACAAATGCTGGTTGACCCGAGCGGTCAAGGCCTCGCACCAACATCCGAATAGCCGCCCAAAACTCCGCTTTGGTGGATACTGCTCTAGTGCCCGGGGCTCTCGGACAAGGAGCTGTCAAGCCCATGATCATTTCCACCTCTCGTGGCCTTCATCAAGCTCGTTCCTCCTTCCATTCATTCGTTAGGAGCCATAATTCCCCGCCAATCGTGAATAGCACGAATTAGAAGGATGGGAGACTTTTCACCGCACGACATAGATCATGCACAAGGAAAATTTCCTAAAACATTTAGTAACTTTCTTCCATAAGTGTGGCGCGCTTCACACCCATGAAAAGAATCTACCACACCCAGCTTTTAGACCCTATCACGCATCTGAACCTATGGCTTCCCATTACCAAGTTTGTCACGACTCAAGAGTACATATCCGGATCGTGGGAACATGGGACTAGCAAACTACGAGGACCCGAAGTCAACCCGTGGCATGAGCATATAACTAAACCATTCACATAAGGAGGAAATATTAGCTTAATAATCATAACACTAAAATAAAATGCGACATGAAATATAAGAAACTATGATACATGATCCAAATATAAATAGTTGAATACTACAAATAGGTCTGAAAGCCTCTAGACATAATAGACGGGTTGAAGGGAAAGACCCTAAAAACCCAAACATTTTGAAAATAAAAGATGATCAAAATCTGAACATAAAGCCCTCGAATCATGAGGACTCACTAATGAGAACCGTGAGCAGAACTGGAACAAGCTAGAGCGATGCTAAACCCGATATCCGCACCCGAATATAATGAGATGATATAGCAAAAAGAATTATGCGGTCAGTACTTGAACAAAAATTTAGTATGCAAAGTAAGTGTAAAATAATGCTAAAACATAAGAGCCTCAGGAGTGGGAAATCATGATCATAAAGATTGAAATCATATAAGGCTCAAGTTTTCCCAAAAGCATTCATAAACCCGTCATAATCACAACATGAGAGATAACATTTCATGTAAAACATGACTTGAGCCAAAAAGGACATAATCATAGCATGCATTTAAACAATATGAGAAACAAGGGGAGATTTCTATAATCGACATTCCCTATATGAGCACACATGGAGCCCGACCAGAAACCTAATCGGAGGTCATTCATACTCACACAAAAACTAAGAAAGGCGTGGTGTCACTCATGAAGGCCCTGTAGGGAATGGGGGACAATCACTGAGGAGGTCCAAAACATAACCTACGGCAGGTAGTTCGAGATCTGCATAACCCGTCCCCAACTCCGGCTTCTGTTAAGTACTACTTCCAAAACATGCAATGTGCTCATTGAAATTCATACACACATGTATGGCTAGTTAAATTGTGATAATCATAACATGCTTGGTAAATTTGTAATACTATCCATGAAATTGGGCCTCAGGATCGCCAAAATCATAGTTCATGAACGTAAGCAACATGTGGGTATTACCTATATTTTCAACATACTTGAAATGATTAATTTATAGAAAACATGATCATAATAACATGAGGGATTGAGGACATGCTTAAAATTCAAAAATTTGTATCATGGTTGTGAATCATCATCATAACCATGAACTTCTACTAAAAATTCTCATGATTGGGCATCTATAATTTTGGGGTCAAATCATCAAACATTAAATAAAATAAGTGAAAACAACCCAATGATTTGAAACTCAAAATTTAGACATACTACAACAAGCTCATATCAATTTTGGAGGAATCATGCAATTGAGTTAAGACCCATAGAAATGTAGTAACTTTAAACCTAGAATTTGGAAAGAATTGGGCATGGGTAGGGACTAAACTACCCATTCAAAACCCCACATACCTCGAAACACTAGATTTAACTCCTTGAATAGCCCAAGATAAAACTTCTGAAGAATTGAAGAAGAACCTTGAATCACCTCATACTCCCCCTTTTCTAACTCTACAAGTGCCAATAAGACTTAACATGGATCATTTATCCTTTAAAAGACCCCGCCCCGACCTCAAAATGACGTAGCTTAGGCCTTAGGGGTGAAGAAATTACGAGGCGGCCCTTACTAATTAAGTAGAAAGAAACTGTCAGTGGATCCTAATGGATCTACCCGACGACTCCACAATAAGGCCCATGAGTCGTTGAGTCGCTCATCAAGTCTACCGAACACACATTAGGCTCGTGAATCTGGGACATGATGATCGGTCCTCGTGACCACAACTCATTACGACCTTTCTTCAAGTACACTGCTACCTTCCATCCATATAAACTTCCACGTCATCTCACAGGATATGACGACTCGTGGTGACTAACCACGAGTCATTACTTACCCGTGTGGGGACCCCAACTCCCGAATCTCCTCGGCCCTCCCCATGAGTCACCACCCAGGGGTCTCGTGACGGGGCCATCGATGACTCGGCCCCGCAACCGGCAAGGCTATTTTCCAAATTTTTCCATTTGACCCCGGATCCGATCCTTTGGGTTCCCGGTAAGCTTCATTTCCATTCTGGCAGGCAGGGAGATGATTTCAAAGGTTGTGTGTATCATCTAGTTAGGTTATGATGTTGAGTCTCGATACCTTACTATCCTAATAGTTTTTGGTAGTATTAGTGCCCATAAGTATTCCCTGATGATTTACCGGGTGTTCTCCCGAGAGGGAAATTTATTTTGGTATTGAACTTCTTCCCTCGACACGCAAATCTATATCTATCTATCCTTACATAATGGCTCCAACCTAGCTAAAGGAGTTGAAAGAACATTTGAAAGACTCCAGCAGATAAGGGTTTCATCAGACCTTACACCTACATGGGGTGCACCAGCTCTCTTCATCTCGAAAGAAAGATGGTTCCTTCGAATATGCATTGATTATCGGCAATTGAAAAAGTCACTGTCAAGAACCAGTATCCTCTAGCCAGTAAGGCTGAGGATTTACTTGACCAGCTTCAAAAGGTGCCAGTGTTTCTCAAAGATAGACCTTAGATCCGAGTACCACCAGCTCAGAGTTGAGAGAGTTTAATATCCCAAATAGCCTTTCAGATGATATTATTATGAGTCTCGTAGTTATGTCTTTTTGGACTAACGAATGCTTCTACATCTTTTATGGACTTGATGAACAGGGTGTTCAAGACACACCTGAACATGTTCACGATTGTGTTTATTGATGACATCTGATATACTCGAAGCAAGGGGAACATGCCTTCATTTGAGGGTGGTGTTGCAGAATCTCAAGGATCGCTAATATATTCTAAATTTAGTAAATGCAAGTTTTGTTGAACTGAATGGTATTTTTGGGCCATGTGGTATCAAGTGATAGGCATGTGTGACCTACGTAAAATAAAAGCGGTGAAGAGTTGGCCTAGACCGGTGAATCCTTTCGATATTTAGAGCTTTTTGCGTTTAGCTTACATTATCAGAGATTTGTTGAAGTCTTTTCATCGATTGCAGTACCTTTGACCAAATTGGCCCAGAAGAAGGTGAAATTCCAATGGCTTGAGGCTTGTGAGAAGAACTTTCAAGAGTTGAAGACTCGACTTAATTGAACGTGTTAACCTCATTCCGAGGGTATCGATGGGTTCATGGTGTATCGTGATGTGTCAAAGATCGGTTGGGTTTTTGTTGATGCAGCATAGGAAGGTTATAACATATGCCTCTAGGCAGCTTAAAAGTTTACTTGAGAAGAATTACCCTACCATGATCTTGAATTGGCCGTCAGTGAGATTCGCCTTGGAAGTTATGGCGAGCATTATTTGAACTCGGCCCATATGGATGTGTTTACGACCATAAGAGTTTACAATACGTGTTTACCTGTGCGGATCTCAATCTTTCGGCAAAGGTGGTGATTGGAGCTACGCATGACTATGATATGAGTGTCCTTTACCATCCGGGCAAAGCCAATGTAGTAGTAGACTTATGGAGAGTGTGTCTCATGTGGATGATGGGAAAAAGGAGCTGTTGAAGGATGACACTTTGTAAGGTTGGAGTTAGGTTTGTGGATCAATTACAGATGTATTACAACTGATTAGGAATCAATAATATGATCATGTGTAAAATCTAGACAAGATGAGGACCCTATTTTGGTAAAGCAGCTGAAGTCACTTTAGAACGTGGAAGGTAGAGGTCTTCAAAGGGGAGATTGTTACACCCCGGAAAATTTTTGGTGATTATTTTATGTTTTAATGATATGTTAAGGGAAGTACGGGTTGTATATATGTCAGAGATGACAAGGGAAATGTGTACGAACAAAATCACAGGAGGTGAAGTTCATAAGGGTAAATTTTAAATAACCATATATCCTAGTATATAATGAATTAGCCCCAAGACCTATCAAATTAAAGGTATATGAGTCTACTTTTCATAACATCAAATCTCTTGTCAATCGGAGTTTGGAAAGAAAAGTTATAGACATTTTTTATTTCTGTGACATCAAGGCTATAAGGAGGCCACCGCCCTTAAAACGGCCACCGCGTTACCTACTTTTTAGATTTTAAGTCATGACTTATCAAATAATTTAAATGTTTCCAGAATTGAGGTGCTCTGATTATACTCTGAAATTCTCTCAAATTTCCGTGAAACAACTAAGTAATACACTAAGCTAAACTCCATTAAACTAAAGCTCAAGTGAAGGGGATCTACCTTAAGGTGAAGGTGGTGTGTTGGTGGCTGCTTTGGCTGCACTTGGGCACTGTTGCTGTGGTGAATTTGTTATGTTTTGAATAATTTCCTAAGCTACATATACGTTCACTTGTAGGGATTAAATACAAGTATAAATGGTAAGGATTCTACTACTATCCTTGCTTGAATTTTTTTAGTTACAAAACTAGAAGTTGGAGGTGTGTTTGGTGTGTTGCGAACCTGCTTTTGTGGCGTTTTGACAGAATGGTTGCGGTATTTTTGGAAAATGTTGAGTCAATTACTTCCTATTTTTAACCAAGAAATCCTCAGAAAAAGGTAGGTATTTCACCCTTTAAACCTCTCAAAGTGTAAAGCAAAATCTGAAAAATTTGCAGCTAAGTGAGCTGCCGATGGACTCGTTTACGGAAGCATATTGCTCATTTTCCTTAGGATTTTTGGCTGTTTATTTTTCTGGAATTATAATACATTGAGGGAATAATTACAGTGAGAAATAAGGTAAAATTTCCTCTTTTGTTTCCTTAAATGTTAGTGAAACTAGTTGAGAAAATGGCTAAAGAAGATAAGCATGGTGTTGTTGTTGCTATTGTGACTCATTGTTTAGTTATTTTGGCTGAATTTTGTGCTATATTAAGCTTGTAATTGTCCTATAAAACCACCAAATTAATTGGTTGGAAGGATGATCACTGAATAGGAAATCGGCTAGAGAAAAGTTCATCGTAGAAAGGTATAAGGCGTTCTTTTGTCTCTGATTTTCTGCTACCTAATTCATGCCAAGGTGATTAATCCTATGATTCCCTTGTACTTGAGTTTCTGTAGTAGAATATTAAGGTTCCAAGCAGTTGTTATAATTACTTGGTATTAAGGTGTGTATTTGCTAAAGAGTTGGAACATATGTGAAGCGAGAGGGCAATTGCCTTCTATTATGGTCATTGTTGTAACCGAGTCCGTGCTTTCCTCGGCGTGGGCACTGTGAGCTGGTCCTTTACATTTGTTAGTATTTGTGGTGTCAAATTTTTTTTCACATTATGGTTACTAAGAAATTTGGTAAGCATGGTAAAGACGACGGTACACGCGTACAAACCTAATAATTGAAATCGGGTTTTAACTCTATAAGGGTCGACGAGGGTAATGAAATGGAATTTCCTTATGACAGTTACCTACCCTTTTATATTCATGTTTTAACGTACCTAGGGACATGAGATGGTTCCCCTATCCCTCTTCCTTAAGCTAAGCGACTAATTAATGTGTTTCCACCAACCGATATGTTAAACTTGAAAATGACCGGCATGGGATAAACTATTGATATTTCTATGGAACCATCTTTATTGAAAGGTTATGCACAATACCTTGATATTAACAGGTTATGCCGAAAATCATGATATATATATGTGTGTTTATGCTTATGTTCAAATTATGGGATACAAAGAGTAAGGATTACCTTTCGAAAGTCAAAATATGTTTATTAGAGCTCTTGAGTTATCTAGACCTCCTGAGAATTGCTTAAGGCTTTAAGTAGACACATCGTATGTTCTTTGAAAGTTTTAGATATGTAAGGAAATCAACCTAAGAGTAAAGGTTGAGGCTCTGGTAGCAATGGAGAGGTAAGAGTAAATATTAGACCATTTAAGGTAAAATGTGAGTTATATGCCCTCTGTCCATAGTTGAATTCAAGAACCTTTGAGAGATGTTAAATATGAACAAGACGATGTTTAAGAGATAAGGTTGAAATTAGGTAAAAGGTAAGTATGTATGAGAAATTCTTGAATAATTAACACGAGAGTAAATAATTAAGTAGGGAATTACAAATCCTGGTTGGAAAAGAATTTATGATGAATATGAAAAGTAAATTCAAAGGTTGTTTTTAGATGATAAGTTTTACGGTTTTTAATGAGTTAGGCAAATAGCCAACAAGATTTTTAATTCCTGCTCTAATGACATTTAGATAAAAGGATTATAAATAAAGTTGGTTATGTTCTGTTGTGTTAAGCTAATGGAAGGCCAGTAGAGGTTAACTTCTAAGGAAATGATTAGAATCGAATATTTTAAGATAGCACCAAGTTAAGGAGAAGTTCTTCGTTGTTCTTTTTAAACACTATTTTTATTATTTGTTTTATGAGTTGGATTAACTTTTCAAGTTTTAAAAGGATTTTTTTTCTTGGAAGCTTCTAAATTGTTTATAATGCTTCTAAGATTTTCTAAGTTCCACATATATTGCAATGTTTCACATGACCTTTTCCTACGTTGTCCGGGTCAATATAAGTCCGTATTTATCTTAAGGCAGCCCCAGACAGTTTCTTAGAATTTGTATATTAAAGAGCTCCGCATTTTAGATACACAAGTTATGTCTTCCTGTTTATGTTACCTCGAGATGTGATATCATGTGCAATGAATGAGGTATGCTCACAATTCTTGATATGAAAGTATGAAAGTCAAACGAGTACAAGAACGAAATGAATGCTAACATTGTTAATAAAAATGTTAGGTTAAGTGATTCCTCTCTACTCCTCGTATTAGAATTGCTAGGAGATGTTTAAAATCATTAACGTGAGTCTACCCATGTCTTTATGATATTCTAGTTCTAGGAACTTCCCTAGAATTCATATCTGGTCAAATCATATGTATGTATTTAAATGCAAAATGAAAGACCTATATGTGTATGCATAATTTTAGTATTAGGGTCGTGAAGATCCTACACATGTTATTAACACGATGGCCATTTTATGGTTTCCAAGATTCGTATAGTTTGTATGAGCTCCGCGCCCACTTTACATGCATTAAGATTTGCTTTATTTCACTGGGTGTGTCTGCACTCAAAGGAGATCTTTTTATTTTACCTGCAGGTACATCACCGAGATATTTTTATTTTACCCGTGTGGTACATCGGCCGGAGATATTTTTATTTTACCTCAAAGGTGGTACATTGGCTGGAGATATTTTTATTTTACCCTGGTGTGGTACACCGACTGTAGATCTTTTTTATTTTATCCCGGTTTGGTACATCGGCTTGAGATATTTTTATTTTTTTACCCCAAAGGTGGTACACCGTAAGTATAGACGAATTTTATATCCTGATTTACGGGGTTGGTCGTTGTCATTACAGTTATAGCGTTTCTTTCTTGTGCATTTCTTAATTGCATTTTCATCTTATTATAGAGTTATTATCGTGTTTCGCTTCAGATTCCGTTGTTACCATTCCTTGCCCCCCGGGTTCAGCTTATCTTTGAGTTCATTTATGTTATAGTAAGGTGTTATTAATTGATAAAAGCTGCGTAATTTAGGTTATATTTATCCTTTTATAGTTTATGTGCCAAGTCGCTATAATAGGATTGTTATCTCATGCTTACAGTTTCAAATTCTCTTTACATACCAAGACATTTCATTCGCATTCAACGCCCCTTACTTTGGGACTCCGCGTCGTATGCCGTTGTGTGCAGTAGAGGCCGGATGGCTGAAGCTTGAGTAGCAAGTCCGTGAGATCAACAGATGGTTGGTATGTCTTTCTTCCCCGAGCTAGGGCTGAGTTATTTATGCTTGAGTTTTGAGATGCCGTTATGGGTAGGTTAGAGCCCCGTTCCGACCATCGCCTGCTTTTACTCGTTAGAGGATTTTGGACTTAGTGTGTACAAAAGTATTTAGTTTGTGGCCTCATCTATTTATTGCTGTCATTACATACCACTGTCATGCTAACTTCTGATTGTTTACCCTGTATTTTTGAGACCTTATGGGTCCAGCTTATTCTTCGCTAATTGTGACAGTGTCCTGATGGCCTAAGTGTTACAATTACAGATACCATATAGCCGCTTCCGATCAATCATGAATTCCAGTGCCACTGATCCCTACCTTGGGGCGTGATAGAGATGGTGTACTTCGGTACCATGGGTATCCTATGTGTTCCATACGTTTATGATTTAAGGAGTCGGATGTTGCACGAGACTCATGGATCTAGGTATTCTACACATCCAAGTGTTACCAAGATGTACCTCGTGACTTGAGGAAAGTCTATTGGTGGAATAACAGGAAGAAGGACATCGCAGAGTTTGTAGCTAAGTGCCCAAGCAGTCAGCAAGTAAAGATCGAGCACTAGAGACCGGGAGGTGTGCTTAGGTTATCAATATTCCTACTTGGAAATGGGAAGAAATCAAGATGGACTAAATCACAGTTTATCTCTGTACTCATCAATAATATGACTTATTGCCATGGTATAAAAGACCAAGGCTTCTCATTTTCTACCAAAACCTCACCCGGCGGGAGGATATGCCAAACTATATATATCTAGAGCTAGTACGATTTCATGGAGTTTCTCGTCCATCATATTAGACAGAGGTACCTAATTTATCTCTCTCTCAATTTTTAGAGGTCATTTCAAAAGGACTTGTTACTCGCCTTAATCTCAACACAAAGATTTCACCCGCAAATGGATGGACAAGTAGAACGCATAATTGTGATCTCAAAGATATGTTGAGTGCATGTGTGATTGACTTCAAGAAGAAGTTGGGATGATCATTTGCCTCTTAGCGAGCTTGCATACAATAACAAACTACCATTCTAGTATTCAGATGGCTCGTTTGAGGTTCTACAGGCGGAGTGTGTAGATTGCTCATTTGTTGTTCAAGTTGGTAATGCTGATGATTGACCAGATTCAGTCTATGAGGTTGTGGAAAAGGTTCAACTCATACGAGTGTAGGTTGAAAATGTCTCAAAGTCTCTAAAAGTCCTATGGCCGATGTGGGAGAAGGAGAGAATTAGCACCCGAGGTGATACCCTAAAGTCTTTTAAAGGTGTTCCCATGAAGGATGATGCGGCTTAAAGAAAGGAAAACTCAACCTCGCTATATTGACCCCTACCAGATTGTGAAGAGTTATTACAGGTATAAGGAATTGAGTTGCCCTGTAATTTTGTATTCATTTATCCCTATTTTTCATGTATCTCTTAAAGAAGTGTTTGGAAGATCCTCGCTTGGTGGTTCCATTGGAGAGTGTGGGAGTGAGGGACAACCTTAGTTATGAGGAAATTCCTATTGAAATACTAGATTGTCAGGTTCGATGGCTAATGAACAAGAAAGTAGCTTTAGCAAAATTTTTATGGGAGGACCGCATGTTGAAGGAGCTACGTGGGAAGTCAAGAAAACATGATGACTAGATGGTGCACATTTATTTACAATCGGCTCAATTCCTTCTTGAGGTATCGCTTTGCTCTAAAACCCTATTTAGTTTTCATGTTCAGTTCATGTGCCCCAGTTTCTTTCATGTATGTGGATGTGTATATGATTCATGAATTTAGTTCAACGTATATAGTTTAAAACCGGAGATAGTCATTCAATCAGTTTTCATTTAAATGATCGCATTTGAATATGATGATTGCATTTCTCTCGTTTCTTCAACATTCGAGGATGAATGTTCAATGGAGAGATATTGTTATACCCCAAAAGCCCAAGAATAAAGGACTCAGGAGTTGAAACTGAAAAAATGGTAATGCACTGTAGTCATGAAGAGTCATTTTTGTGACTTGTGGGGAAGGACCGTGAGTCGTGAGGTGACTTTGGTGAAGTACTGCTGAGTTAAAAGAAGTATTAAAGGGGGTCAATGGGAGAGTGACCACGAGTCGTGGTCAGGCTCCTCACCATCGCCGAGGGTATCATGGTAATCGAAGATACCAAAGTGTAAATCATGAGTCGTGGTCATCGGGTAATGACTCGCATATGGCCCGTTACGAGTTTCAGGTGAAATTTGGTAGTGTACCCAATGACCGAGCACCTGTACTGTGCAAGTGGCAATAACTCACAGTTCTGAGGGACTGACAGCAAATATTTTCTGGTAAATTAGTAAGGGTATTCTCGTCATTCCTTTTCTCAAGGTCCTACTATGTCGCTTTAAGTTATTTTCAAAGTGTATTAAGATAGGTTAAGTCATTCTAACCTATTCAAACCCATGCATGCAAAGATGAGCCAGGAGATGGAGATCGCCCTCCTCAGGCCCCTTTCAATTCTTCTCAAATTATTCTTGGGCAATCGTAGTGTAAGAACTAACTATAATTAGCTATGTAGGGTTATGAGGGGTGTTTTTGTTCACACTCATGCCCAATCTCTCTTAATTCATAAAATTTGCTTAAAATCTTATGGGGTTTCATTTAAATCTAAAATTCTAATGATCTATACATGGGGTTATTACTTTGTTTTACATCATATTTTATGAATCATGATCATATTTTACAATTCAATTCGATTATAAATTTATTGATTTAAATTTATATTTTCACTATACCCAATCATACATGTTCTTATATCAAATCGAGTTATGATTTACCTTCATTTTGATGATTTTTCAACCTCATGATTTATGACCTATGAGAGTACAGAATATCATATAAAAATAATAAAATGCATATATATGCTTCATGTATTTCAAAAATGCTGGTGGAATTTATCTAAATGCCCATTATGAATTTGTGGGATTATGCCATATACATGATCTACAAATATGCATGAACCTCATGATTTACTAATTATGATTTTGGCTGACTTGCGGGTCTTACTCTCATGGCTAGTTCACGTATTTACAATGTTACACCCCGTAAGATTCCCGGCACCTGGGATGTACTATTCAAGGCATTTCTGCTGCTGGCTTGAAGCCATACGTGTTAGAAAAGCGCCCAAAAGATCGACGTGTTCCTGCCGTAACTATCACGTATGAGCTGCAAGGCAGCCTCCATCATGCACCGTGGTCACGGAGGCGGCCACCTGGCCTGCGGACACGCTGACCCGTCTGCCCGGGCATATAAAGCCTCACTTCGGTTTTTAAGTTCATTACCTTTATAATTTCCGAAAAATTCGCAGAGAACAGAGAGAGACGAAGAGGGTGAATATATTATTGTCCGATTACGCCGCCAAACCGAGTCCAAAATCTAAATTAACCTCAAAAATTTAGAGGCATTTAGCAGCAGAGAGCATTTTTACGGATTTTGTTTCGCGAAATATGCCCGACGAGCTGGGTGGGTTTACGCGCACCTAAGGTGGCATGCTATCCCCAAACTTGGACGAAGATGGGATGAAGCTTTCCCATATCACCGATCAAGCACCACAAGACAGCATGAGCCCCGTGAGCAAAGGTCTGTAAGTACTATCCAAGACGTATGTTCCCTGCTGAGTTGTGTCCAGGGAATGTATACAAGCATAAGACAGAGTCCTCCCACTGCACACCATTATTTATATCGGAGGTCATGACCCGAGCCTGAGACCCAAGGGGCCGGGTAGAGGTGCTCCTAGTGAGCAGATGAGTGGAGGACTTATTTACTCTGTTTTGACCCTGGGGTAGGGGTATATAGATTGTTTGTTTGCTGGCGCCCATCCGGCTTATGGGGGTTCGTATTGGCTCTTGCTTGCTACTTGTATATCTATTTATGTGCTATATACTAGCTACTTATGGGACAGTTGTGCCATCGTCTACAGGTACGCTCGCCTTATTAGTACGTAAAGCTTGATTCACCATACGCCTCTTCTGTATTCAGCTATCTCCTCGCTATACAGAATTAGTTATGCTATCTATATTCGCTTGTATTCGGGCCAGGCCATTTCAGCTGTTGCATACTCACACGCCGGTACTAACGCCAGTGGGGCGCTGCATTACTTGCCTGTGTACTCATAGACGAGGAGGCGATCCTCGTGATTCCAAACACTTAGAGTCATCGCCTCCCGTCATCCTGAGCCTGATTTCTAGAGTGATCTTTTCCTTTGTTAAAATAATATCGGTGGTGGCCGTGCCCCGTCTCCGATCATTTTTATTATTATCATAAAGGCTTGTGATTGTTGATTTATCTCCTTGCGGGTCGGGCTGAGTCAGTCGTGTGAGGCCGTGCGCTTGTTATAGTTGTTTAGTATTTCGTTTTATGTTATTATGTGGGCCATAGTTTGACAAAGAGTGGTGATTCCTGCTCATTACGTAGCCCAAGATTCCCTATGTTACGCTCTTCGTATGACTAGACGCATGGTGCCTTGTCGCCCGCATAGGTTCCTTGGTATTAGAATGTTTCAGGTTAACTGTTGATGCTTTCGCAGGTAGCTATAGGCCAGTTGGCCGGAAGTCAAGTGATGTATCATGAGTATAGCCCTTTGTTTCCAGGAACTCGAGATAGAGCTAGCCAGCACCCGATGTGCCTAGGCCCACCAGCTTAGTAGTCCAGTCCTCTAGGGCACTGTGTGCCGCTCATACCCTGTGGCGGGGCGTGACAAACTTGGTATCGTAGCAGGTCGTGTCCTGTGGGAGTTCGCAAGCCGTGCTAAGTAGAGTCTTGTCTATGGATGTGTCGTGCACCACATACTATAGGCAGGAGGCTGCGAGGCATGATAGGATGGTTACTCTTTCTTTCAATCACGTGCTATAGAGCGGTACAAAGATAGGGTTGAGTCCCTAAAACTTATCGTATTCTTTGTCTACGATAAGAATGCGCACGCCATATGCCACAGAAGAAGACTAGACACAAGAAGCAGAGAAGGCACCAAAAGAGGATGCCTTAGTTTCGCCGTAGTCACCGATCCGAGGGCGATAGAGGCTTCATCACAGCCCTCTCAAAAGTCCCCATTCACATCAGAGCCGTTGGGCACTACATCGCCCGATAGCTCCTGCTATAGCCATCGATCAGGAGGTTCGTAGCGCCGTAGTTAGTTGGCACAAATGATGGCCATACGCCACCGTAGCAAAAGAGAGTCTTCAGTGGTCAGCACTCAGTGGTCGTGAGTTTTTGCACCGGGTCCCCACACACATACAGGTCGGATCGTGCGCAGGGACCCTCGTGACTTTCTAGATTAGATGCGAGATTTTGTTATGCATGTGACCCTTCGGTGAGCCGCTGAGCCGGGCAAAGAGCCGGTTACGGGATATTGCCGTATTGTGGTACGACAATTGGGAGAGGTCTCTAGGGAGAGATGTTACCCTCCGAATTGACCAAACCTTCGAAGGCCTTCCTAGACCGTTACTTGCCACGAGATCCTAGTAGACCGATGGACTCGCCTGCATTCGAGTGAAGCAGAGCGACGTGAGTATGCTTTGCGCTTGACTCCTTAGCCCGCTATGCTCCAAAGATTGTTGATACCATGCCTAGCTTAGAGTTCATAGATTTATTATGGTATGAACCCAGAATATACTGAGGCATGTATGACGGCCATGCTACTTGCAGGATATGGATATCGCCGAGTACAGGCCTTTGTTTTATCATTGAGGGTCTTAGACAACAAGTAACAAAGAGTAGTAGACACTGGGGCCAGAATAGCAACTGCGAGACAGACGATTTAGATGCAAAGGAGGTTCGTAGAGGACCTGCAGCTCGACTATCAAACAGTAACCCCTAGACCCCCACCTCCACCACAGCTGAAGAGTTACTGAGGTAGACCTACTGTCGAGGCAATGTGAGCCTAGTGGCAGCCTGCAACGAAGAGATTCCCCGCAAGAGAAGGAGAGCGTAGCAGATTCACACCCTCACCCCGCCCTTATTGCACGACTACACCGAGCTTCAGATATGGCTCCTCTGGTGTTATATTTCCCAAAGGTGAGGGGCACCGATGAGATTGTCCTACTAGAGGTTATGGAGGGCAGAGACACAGACAGGGGACCCACAGGCCACGAGCTCCAAGCAGCCTCAAGTAGTATGTGAGGCCCTCGTGCTCGGGAAAGAGAGGCGCAGGCCGAGGTAGATCAGAGCCTCTGGCCTCCGTGCACGGGCTCAAACCGCATTTGCGTTCCTACTGTGGAGACATGACTCGAGGCGTCTCCAAATGTGTAACAGGTATGATGACTATCTGCTCATGCCCCCGCTTATATACCGATTGAACGATCCACACTGGCCATATATTACCCCGCGCTTGTGGCAATTAAAGTTCAATATCGCACTGTAATTATTACAAAGAAATTTCCAAGATTCACGCCTGCCGGTGACTCTATTGTAGTTAGCAGAATTTAACAGGGTGTACCGTAGGAGTTGCTGACCGCCAGACTCAGACTCCGGCATAGCTAGAAATGATAGACTTCGATGCCATAATGGGTATGGATTGGCTAGTGCCGTACTATGCCAATGTAGAATGTTGGACCAAGACGGTCCGATTCCACTTTCAGAGAGGCAAAGGCGGGAGGGAAGGCAAAGCACAAACATGCTGTAAAGGTAGGTTTATTTCACTGTGCGCAGGAACTGATAACTAAGGGATGTATTTACCACCTAGTCGTGTCTGTGATGTCTGCAGAATCTCCGATAACCCGCCTGTCCCTAAGTGGTTAACGAGTTCCCCGATGTGTTTCCGCATGAGTTACTTGGTATTCCCCCGTAGGGAAATAGATTTGCTATTGATTTGCTACCGTGCACTCACTCTATATCAATTCCTCCCTATCGTATGGCTCCTGCTGAACTCGTAGAGTTAAAGGAGCAAAATGAAAGATTTGTTAGACAAAGGTTTCATAAGGTCAGTACTTCACCATGGGGTGCTACTCTATTTGAGAGGAAGAAAGATGGCTCTTCGTATGTGTATAGATTATCGGCAACTTGAATAAAGTTACGGTGAAGAATAAGTACCGCTTTCCTGCATTTAGATGATTTATTTGGATCGGGCTACAAAAGGGAGCAAGATACTTCTCTAAGATTTACTTGCGGTCCGGATATCATCGTGTTCGAGTACGTGAAAGAGATATTCTAAAACGGCGTTCGAACCCGACATGGACACTTGAATTTCTGCAGTGTCCTTTGGGTTGACGAATGCCCTGAAGCATTATTCGTGGGACTGATGAATAGTATTTTCACCATACTGACTCGTTCGTAATATATTTATTGATGATATTCTCGTGCACTGCTCGCGTATCACTGTGCTCATTTACTGACAAAGGCTACGTACTCGTGGGACCGCCGCTTATATGCTAAGTTCTCCAAGTGTGAATTATGGCTTAACTCGCAGTCTTTTGGGGCACATTGTGTCGGATTCTCGTATACAAGTTGACACGCGTAAAGTAGAAGCAAGCCAAAACGTGGCCAGCCATCCACTGGGTCCAGCTTTCTCTGGGATTAGCGGGGTATTACAGAGGTTTGTGGAAGGGTTCTCTACTATAGCTGCACCTCTCGACCAAATTGACGCAAAGTAGAAAAGTTTCAAAGGGACAGAGGCATGAGCAGAGCTTCCAAAGATTTGAAAGTATGATTAACCCCTACCTCAAAGGCTGGCATTGCCTAAGGCATGCATAAGTTATTCGGTGTATTGCGACGCACGTATATTGGGTTGTACATGCAAGATGGTAAAAAGTGATTGCATATGCTTCCGACAAATTGAGAAACACGAAAAGAATTACCCTACCCACGACCTGGAGTTAGCCGTAGTGATCCACGCCTTGGAAGATGTGGACATTACTTGTATGGCGTCCATGTGAATATTTACACAATAAGAGCCTACTATGATATCTTCACCTGCAGGAGTTGAATCTCATGGCGCGTCGCTGGTTGAATGTTAAAGATTATGACGGATATTCGCATCACCCGAGAAGAGCCAATGTTGTAGCAGATGCTCACGTAGTCCATGGAAGTTTGGTATATTTGTTCTTATACCCCGAACCGGGTCAGTGAGATACACGCTAGCTAGTTTAGTCGCTCGCAGCAGAAATAGAGGACAATATAGCGGTAGTTCAGGATACCGCCGTGTCAGTCATTAGTGGTGGAAGGAACGGCAATATGAGGATCCCGACTCGATCCAGCCTTAAAGATTATATTACAGGGAAAGCGCTGCATTTCTGCAACAGAGATGGAGGTTGCGTTAGAAGACCGTCTATGTGTTCCCGATGTTTCAGCTCACAATAGACATGAACGAGGCATTGCGCCTCAAGTATTCTCTCCACCCCGGGCGCGACGAAAATGTACCATGATATTAAGGAGAACTACTGCATGTATGAAGAAAATGCTGAATTTGTAGCCCAAAGTCCTAACCGCCAACAGTGAAAGAAGATCGTAAACTGTGGTTAACTCAGACATAGTTGTGCCTCTCTCGAAATGGGAAGCAGTAATATGGATTTTGTATAGGATTACCCTGCATGCATAGACATGATTCTATATGGGTTATAGTCGACGATTGACAAAATCGCCTCATTTCCTGCCAAAGAGAACTACTTTCGCCGAAGACTATGTAGAGTTGTATAACTGAAATAGTCGATTGCACCTGAGTGCCAAGATCCATTATTTTGCATGCAGGAGCATAGCTTACGGCTAGATTTTTGGTGAGTCGTTTCGGAGAAATTAGTACGCATTAATTTGAGTACCACATTCCACCTCGACGTATGGACAGCCGAACGCACCCATTCGCACGCCAAGACATGTTGTGAGCGTGTGTGTGCTAGATTTTGGTGGTACTGGGATGAGCATTTGCCCAATCGAGTTTTCTTATAATAATAGCTATCACTCGCCTATCCAGATGGCGCCGAGGCACACAGGCAAAATGCATCGCCGATTGGATGGTTTGAAGTAGGAGAACTGGCGGATTGGGCCAAACATTGTTCAAGAGTCTGAGTGAAAGGTGTGCTTTACGTGAGAGCGCTACCGTGATCGCACAGAGCCGCGTAAATCATATGGCATAAGTGCAGACCTAGAATTCGATGAATGACTAGGTATTTTTGAAAGTGTCTCCGATGAAAGGGGTGATGAGATTTGGAAAGAAAGGTGTCTACCCAAGATTTGTTGGGCCTTATCGATCTTTGCCGAAGAATAGGCCAAGTGGCATATGAGCTGGAACTTGCCTCCGTGAGTTAGAATCCGTTCATCCGGTCTTTCATGTATCCATGCCGAGGAAATGCATAGGAGACCCATCTAGAGCAGGTCCTGGGGCCAGATATCCAACATGTAGAGCCACATGTGATGGAAGAGGTTCAAGAAGAGACCCAGGATGCATGCATTCTTCGCGTGTTGGAGAACTAAAGATATTGCGCGTCCGTCAAAGTATTGTATGAACAGAACCAGAGAGATGGATTTGGGAGGCGTGAGGAAGATATGAAAGCTAGATATCTGATCACGGAAAATAATAAAGGTCCCGTGATACGCTTTACAACTTAAATTAGTCGTGTTGTCTAAGCTATTTGGATACATTTTCATGTGATTTTATGGTGAAAAGTAAGATAAAGCAATTCAACATGATTAAATTTCTTTATTTTTGTGGTTTCTGATGTGACTCTTGAGGGAGCTGATCTCAAGAGTTGGTGAAGTAGAGGCTTGGAGACGGTGGCAACACGCAACGCCGGGCAAGGAGGAGGCCCAAAATGCCTCACCTCGCGCCGGTAGTGCCACGGGCAGTGTTGCGCCAAGACAGCCCCGCGCATTGGCAACGTGCCACGCGGGGGCTCCGCGACTAAAGGAGTGCAACGCTGCTTCCCAAGCAAATATACATTAGCAAGACCACGGCAGTGGTATTGCCGTGGCCTGATGGCGATTTCCGAAGGCCTCCGCGTTTTGGCCATGTCACGGGAGGCAATGCTCGCGTTGCACTCCGTGACACGTTGTTTGTTATTCGGGGACAAATTCCTACTATTATAAATAGTACACTTAGGTTTATTTTTGCTATTATTCGACTCTGGTGGAGCAAGAACGTACATGTGCGCTTTGAGGACGAAAATTCTTAGGGTTTTATCCCTTTCTTTCTTCCTCTTTTCAATTGTTTGCATTGATTTCCATTCATTTAATGATGTTCAATCCACAAATGAGTACAATTCCCTTTCTTGCTGAGGTTATGAACTTGGTGTTGAAATGTAATTATTGAATTGCTGGTTTATTTCATCTTTTCTTCTATGGTTGTTCTATTTAATTCTTGTTCTTACTACGTTAATATCCGCCAATAGCACAAATCCAAAAGTCCGGTTTCACCCGAGAGGGCAAGAACCTGGAAAGTTGTGAATTAATAGGATATGTAGATCTTTTTCGTTTGGGAAAATTGAAATTAATTTACCTTCAGATAGAACATACTCCGAAGTCGGGATAGTCATGTGTGGAATCGGTTTTGTATGGCTAGAACATGAATTTCTTTCTTATCACGTAAATGTAGGTGGAAGGTTCATGATTCTTAAGTTAAGCAAATACGAGAGTTTTAATCTGAAGGCATAAGTTCCGACTAGCAACCGGGGGGAAAAGATAAACCATGTATACTGATAGTTAGTTTCTTTACATGTTCTTTGTGGTTTCAAGATGCTCACATTCATAGCCCGGGATTCAATCGTATAAACACTTAACTTTGTTATAAAAAATAGTTCCAAAATACAAAAACTTTTCTCTTTACACTGTCTTCTTTATTATAGTTGTAGTAAATTAGCACTTGAAAAGGTTTCACCCGTAGTCCGCCCTTGTGGGTTCGACATTCCTGCCTAAAAAGAGCCACCAGATACTTGCACGACCCGGCACACCTGCGGGCTCATCAAGTTTTTGCGCCGTTGCTCTGGACAAACACCAGAAATTCTTTCTCTTAAGTGTTAGTTAACGAATTCTATATAAGCGTTGACAACGTGTTTTTCATTTTATTTTATTTTTAATATTTTTGATTGTTTTGGATACCCTTTTGACATGACATCTTGAAACGCAAATGGTTTAAATGGTGAATATTCATATTTTGACGAACCTTTTCTGAGTTTCGGAGAACACCACTGGTGGCAAATATTAACACATGCAAAAGGGTGTGGTGGTCAAGATGGCCATTGGGATGGCTGCCCGAATGCATACTCTCTTCTCTCCAAGCCCCTACTATGACCCTTCTATGTTTTGATGAATATAGGCAGGCTGAAAATGAGGACTTGGGACGCCAAGACCGATTAGAAGACATGCGTCGAAACAACCTATTGAGCAATTAGAGGCAATGAAGGAGGCAATGGCAACATTGGATGAGTCGGGAAGAGGAGAATGCGTAGGCTCTAAAAATGATGAGCGTTAAATTCACGGCGATGATTGCTGAGGCTGAAGCTATGATCAACTGGGTGTATGCTTGTGGAAGTATAGTCGAGGAATTACAAGAGGGAAGACAAGGGCAGAATTTTCAGATAAAGTTCGACATTTAGAACCTCTGAGTGTCCCCGTGAGGAGCTCTACTTGTAGAAAACTCATTCTAGTGGAGAAGAGATAGAAAGTATACCCCATTTGACAATACAGAGAGATAGATGTTGATGCGAGGAAGAGGTATATGCTACAAGTAAGGAGGTCAATAGCATTGCAGTTTCCGTAATCAAGGTGCATTGACCTCACTGAAGCATTTTTCACTCTTAAGTTTGGTTGACAAAATTGAAATACAGCCTTCCGAGCTAGGAGAAATGTCAAGAGGAGGACCAAGTCCCATATACTCTGAAATTTGTCGAGCCTAACAGACAATGACTTACTCACGTGAAGGGCCAATAAACGCCAAAGGCTTACATCTACTGCTATCCTTATAATTCTTCACCACCACCCCCGTGAGCATGAAAAGAAAATTAGAGAAGAAATTAGGGTGAGATTCATCCTCAAGGCGGAGAAAAAAAGCGGTGAAACGTAATACGTTTTGCCGCGACGTACCAGGGGCGCCGCTGGGGAGGTAACCCAAGGTACCACGGGTATCCATTTTAATTTCTTGCATTTTACGATTTTATTTATTTTTGATCTTTTGTTGTTTTTGTGGAAAGTTATGCACAAGATGGAGGGGAAGTCCGAGTACTTTGGAGGAGGAAGTCAACAAGCATGGAAGAGAAAAAAGTGTGGGTCGAACACCCACTGCGGTAAAGCGGAAGAAAACTATGTTGTAGGCTAGGCCTAAAGGCCTCGTGGAGTATTTTCACCCTTTTTAAATATTAATTTGATGCTATGAGGATCTAGCATGATTTAAGTGTGTGAGGGAAATTTGCATGGAAATTTCTTAAAATTCTTGATAGCTAACAAATTGTTGGTGAATGTAATGCTTGTGTGAAAACAAGGAGAAAAAATTCTGAAAAGATTTTGTGAGTCAAGCATGACTTCTTTATCACCTCGTTGGCTTCTTTTTTCTCTTTTGCTCAAGGTTCTTCCCACTGGGTTTTGAACCAAAATAAAATTTTTTTATTTTTTATTTTTATTTGTGTGTATATAATGTTTAAGTCCTAGTTATGGATCAAGCTCGACGATGAAGAATGGATGACGACCGTCTTGAGGAAAATTAGCCGTTGTGGGGTTTTTGGTTTTGAACTCATAGCTAAATGGATGCTTGATATTCTTATTATGTGCTATATATGATTGTAAGATGCAAGTATATGTAGGGTTGAAGCATGTAAATGTATAACTTGTTTTAGAATCTTAGGCTCTTGAATTTGACTCGATGTGATTGAAGCTTAATTTTAAATTCTTGTGATTAGCCAGCAAGAGTCTGGCTGAATGTGTCCTAATCGAGCATGTGCAATGAGTAAGGCTTTATATTCTGTAGTTATGGATTGTCTAGAACTTGCTCCTGGTCTGTTTATAAAACGAAATGAAGGATGTAAATTGTAGGAGATGATTTAGGCATTTCTTTGTATGAACTCTAATTTTATCCCTGCTTTACCTACCTTGTAATATTAACTTGGTCGTACCCATTGAGCCTTAGCCTATTCTTTGATAGTCATAACATAAGCTTAATCCTTTTTGCTTCATTTTCCTTATTTGATCCAAAAAGCTCCTAAGCGCTGAAGAAAACTGAAAGAGTAAAAGAGTGAGAAGAAATGAAAAGAAAAAAGGAAAGTGGAAGTTGTAAAAAGTGAGAAAGGTCAAAGGTGCACTTGGGTAAAAATGATTGATTATAGTATGAAAGAAAACAAATGAATGAAAATTATTTATACAACCTCACTAATGAGCTAAAAGTGCCTAAAAGAAATGGGGGAGCAAAAGAGTAAAAAGAAAACTACCAAGGATAAAAAGGTGAAGTAAGGGAAGGGAAGTTCACAATGAAGGCGTGATGTATTGAAAGCGCTTAGGGAAGATAGTCACTATTATCGATCACAATAGTACCTACCTCACCCTGAGTACATTACAACCTAAAAGTCCTACTTGATCTTACATTCGTACATCCTCAAATTAGTGTAGTACAACATCAAGGGCAAGCTTATGGGTCATTACATGGGGTATTGTGAATTCTTTGTGAGACTGAGTGAAATTCTATTTATGTACCCACACATGTTGTGATATAAAAAGTGTTTTTTTTATGTGTGAAATTGGGTAATCCTCTTTTCGTGAGGGCACATGTAATGAAGTAAGGCTGGCGTTCATGTGTGAGCATCTTAATTCAGTTGATTTGCATGAGTTTTCTTTCGAGTGAGAGTCGATTCTTGAAACTAAAATACCCTTCAATCTTGTGGTTTTAAAAATTAAAGATAAAAACATAAAGGTAATTAATTTATAATTAAATATTAAATAATCATCATAGCCGTAATTTGGAATTACCTTGCTAGATTAGTTAGAGTGAGTCTTTATTTACATGAGATAAAAGGTTGTTCGGGAGGACGAACAAGGCTTTAAGTGTGGGGTTGTGATCACGGGAAATAACATAGGTCCCGTGATACGCTTTACAACTTAAATTAGTCGTGTTGTCTAAGTTATTTGATACATTTTTATGTGATTTTATATAAAAGTAGAAGATATTGTTCTGAATCAACATGATTAGCCTTTGTTTTGTAGGTTTTGATGACTTTTGAGGAGCTAATTCATGAGTTGGTGAAGTAGAGGCTTGGAGATCGGGTATAAACACGCAAACGCCGGCAAGGAGGAGCTTCCAAAACAGCCCACCTGGCCGGCAAAGTGCCAATGCAGGCAGGCTGCCCAAGACAGCCCTCGCCGAGTGCTGGCAACGTGCCACGGCAGGGTTGCTCCGCGACCAAAGGGGCAATGCGTTGCCCAAGCAGCGTGCCACGCCGCCAACGCGGCAGGCCGCTGTGGGCCGATTTTCTGGGCGATTTCCGGTATACCTCCGCGCTTGGGCCGTGTCACGGAGGCAATACCTGCGTTGAGTAATTCGTGACACGTTGCTTGCTTGTCTGGACAAATTCCTACTATTATAAATAATAATTAGGTTTATTTTACATATTCACTTGGTGGAGCAAGAACGGGTTACAAAAAGTGCTTTGGAGGACGAAAATTCTTAGGTTTTCTCTATCCCTTTCTTCTTCCTTTCAATTGTTTGCATGATTTCCATTCATTTAATGATGTTCAATCCACAAATGAGTGGCTAATTCCCCTTCTTGCTGAGGTTATGAACTTTGTGTTGAAATGTAATTATTGAATTGTCAGTTTATTTTATATCTTTTCTTCTATGGTTGTTCTATTTAATTCTTGTTCTTACTACGTTAATATCCGGCCAATGTTAATAAACTAAAGTCCGGCTTCACCCGAGAGGGCAAGAAACCTGGAAAGTTGTGAATTAATAGGATATGATCTGTTCTTTGTTTGGGAAAATTGGGAATTGATTTACCTTCAGATAGAAATATACCGAAAGTCGTGATTAGTCATGTGTGGAACGGCTTGTATGGCTAGAACATGAATTTCTTCTTATCGCGAAATGTAGGTGGAAGGCTCATGATTCTTAAGTTGGGTTAAATACGAGAGTTTTAATCTGAAGGCATAAGTTCCGACTAGCAACCGGGGGAAAAGATAAACCATGTATAATGATAGTTAAGCCTTTACGTTCTTTGTAGCCAAAGATGCTCACATTCATATAGTTCGACTAACCGTATAAACATTCTAACTTTGTTATAAAAATAGTTCCAAAATGGTACAAAAAACTCTTCTTACACTGTTGTCTTCATTATTATAGTTGTAGTAAATTAGCACTTGAAAAGGTTTCACCCCGTAGTCCTAGTCCCTGTGGGTTCACATTCCTGCTCTAAAAGAGCCACTATATTACTTGCACCGTACACTTGCGTTCATCAATATCCTCACTTGTTCCGTGTCTAGACAGGCGACAGGTATGTTAGTAGTGTTACTTATGCAGTACCTTATGGTTGTATATGTATAAATGAGAAGGATTGATGTTTAGCTATCAAGTGAATCTTATAGTATTATGTGGAGTACCCGTATTGACTTTTCTCAAGGTTTCAGATTTTTGGGATAGTCCATATTACAGGAAACTCTGCCGAAATTTTCCTAAGTATAAAGTTAAGATAAGCGAGAATTCCTCTAGATAGTAGTTTTCATTCTGGTGATCTAATGTCTCTTAAGGGGGAGAATGTTACACCGTAAGATTCCCAAGCCTAGATGGCCTATTCGCGCCTTGGTTAAGCATATTTGAAGCCATACATGCTAGAAAAGGCCCGGGAAAGATCGGACATAAAACCCGCCGAACCATCACAAGGGGAGCCGTGGCAAAGCCCTCCGCGATGGCAACGTTCTGTCAAGGAGGCGGGCCACCGTGTTGGCTCAGGATACATTGGGCCTGCTTTAGGCCCAACTATATAAAGCCCCCACTTGGTTTTTAAGTTCATTACCTTTATACTTCAGAAAATTGGCAGAGAACAGAGAGAGACGAAGAGGGTGAATATATTATCGTCCGACGCCGCCAAACGTAGTCCAAATCTAAATTAACCTCAAAAAGCCGAGGTATTTAGCAATAGGGAGCATTCCTACGGATTTTTTTTTCGCGAAATACGGCCAACGAATCAATTAACTACCGACCTAAGGTAAGTAGAATTGCTCCAAACTAGTGTCTATGTGCTCCTAGCCGTAAAGTGAATACTTCTCCCTTCGACTGAAAATAGCTTAGCTGATCAGTTTTCAGATAAGCCTAAGTTTAGGCTATAAATATCGAAAGTGACGTTGTTCATAATAGTGTTGTATTTAATACTAATTGTCATGTATATGAATGCAAGCTGGAGAAATAGCCGGAGACCGACGAAAGCCTCGTCCTGATTACTGATAACTCGAGGTTAAGCAGTATGTGAAGCGGTTTTTGGCAAGTTAGTAGTCTTAGCCTATGATCATGTAAACTCAGAATTGAATTCTCGAGTTGAATGTTGAGTATTGAGTAAGTTTAGGTAACTGGGTTTGGTGCTGCCATCGTACTACCCGAAAGTTAGTAAAGCATGCGTCGGGGCGAGTTAGCATTCCGTCATTCGCATAGCCTATTGTATGATTAGCAAGCATGTTATAGAATAAAAAGATACAGTATTTTCTTAATAAAGTTAGTAAAATAAAATCGACAGACAGTAGTATTTGGCTACGTATTTAGATGATATCTTTGGCTACAGACAGCTTATCTCAGACGATAGCATCCTCGCCACAGACAGCTAAACAAGCTGGAATAAAGACATGCATCCATAATCGCAGAAAGAATCGCATACGTAAAGAGATCGAATGAGAAATCAGATTTCAGATAGTCTTTTTCAGTTATACATGCTTGCTATTTATATGTGCTATTTGTTTGTTGAGACTTGATGTGGCGGGAGGGCATCTTATTGAGCGTCCTCGCCGCCCCGGGTTGTACCTGTCGCCCACCGAGCGGGTGGATTTACGTCACTCCAAAGAGTAGCATGCCGTCCCAGCTTGGACGAAGATGGGAAGGAAGCTTTCATATCAGCCTGACAAGACTATTAAAGATCGCATGTACCCGTTGAGCAGCTGTCCAGGCACCGCTCCGCATAGATATTCCCTGCTGAGTTGTGTCCAGGAAATAGATACAAATACAAGATAAGAGTCCTCCCACTGACACGATTCTTTATATCGGAGGCTACAGCTCGAGCCGAGACCCAGTGGGGCCGGGTAGAGGTGCTCCTAGAGCAGATGAGTGGAGTGACTTATTTTTGGTCAGGTTTTTGACTCTAGTAGGGGGTGGATATAGATTGTTTAGCTTGGTTGGGCCATCCGGCTTATGGGGGTTGGTATTGGCTCTGCTTGCTACTTGTATATCTATTTATGTGCTATATACTAGCTACTAGGACAAAGAGGTCGTCGCATCTATAGGTACGATTCTGCCCTATCAGTACAAAAGCTTGATTCAATTCATATCACCTTCTTCTGGGATCTGACTTCGCTATACGTAATTGCTAGTTATGCTATCTATATTCGCTTGTATTCGCTGTATTATTTCAAATGCTTGCATACTCGCACCACGGCACGACGCCTGGGGCACTCATTACTTGCCTGTGTACTCATAGACGAGGCGATCCTCGTGATTCCGGCACTCGCCGCAGGAGCTCACCACCTCCGTCATCCGAGCCTCGATTTCCAGAGGTGTAGCTTGATGAGCCGGCAAGTGTACGGGTCGCGGCAAATAATATAGTGGCTCTTTTTAAGAACCGGATTATCAAACCAAGGACTCGGACCATTCCTCTAACTATACATTTATAGTGTGAATCTTAAATATCTAAAGTGTTGGTTATAGACATTTTCGTTGAAGAGAATTTAAGTCTAAGTTTGGGTCAATGAAATATTCGAAAGTGCTCTAGGAGCAACATAGGTTAAAACCACTAATCATATACGATTGCAATGGAACAAGCATGGTCCTATCGATTGTTATTTCACATAATTATAATTGCATGTTCATGGTCTTTTGAGCCTCTAAACACGGCAATCTAGCCTCACCGCATCATTGTGAGCGAGGAGTTTAATTTTCTAGTCAAAGGGCAATCAATTATGTTGTGGTTTACTAGGAAACGATTAGGGACTTTCGTACTTCTAACCATTTAACGCAACTTAGCCGCAAATTTACTTCTTCGAAAGTGGTGATGTGACATCCCAAATTGGTCTTTCGGCACCCCGTGTCAACCACAAGCAAGGTGTTAGGTATATTTATCCAAACACGGAACCTCTCCCGAGACATTTCATGCTCCTACATTCTCATGTCCTCACCTAGGGTAATGCCTTCTCAAGCTATTTCCAAGCTAACAATATGCTTCTATGGTGATCAATCATTAAAACAACCAACAAATCAGAATGCAAGACGAAAACAACAATCAATAACTCAATTCCAAAACAATATCATAGAATTAAAGAACAATCCGTGGTCAACTCCTAGAGGAAGGGGTCTTGCCATTCATGTTAAAACTACGTTAATCTACTCCTAATCTACTATTAATCTACTCCTAACTACATACTTACATGAGATTGGTAGATGAGAAGGAATTTGATAAACCCTAGATGAGTTCTCCCACTTCTCCTTCACTCCTATGCGCTCAATAAAATCGTGACCAAATGAAAATAGAGCTAAGGGTCCTATTTATAGTAAATGGAGAACGTGCATAATTTGGCCTGTCGTGGAACGGCTCCGTGTCACGGAGTGTATCATGGAGCACCGCTCCGTGACACGGAGGCATCACGAAAGCTCACCGGAATTTAACCCGAAAATCGGCAAATGTCGTCGCGATGGCAACGTGTCACGCTGCTTGGGCAGCACGTCACACACTCCAGGGGTCACGGAGCCTCATGCCGGGGTGGCACGTTGCCAACGCGCATGGGGGCTGCTTTGGGCAGCCTGCCTGCCGGGCACTGTCACGCGCCGGTGGGCAGTTTTGGGCCTCCTCTTTGCCGACGTCGTTGTTTATTCCGCGCCTCCAAGCCTCTACTTCACCAATTCATGAATTAGCTCTCAAAAGTCATCAAAAACCTACAAAACCAAGGCTAATCATGTTGGTTAGCACATATCTTCACTTTTATATAAAATCACATGAAATGTATAAAAGAACGTAGACAACACGACTAATTTAAGCTATGTTTATCACGGTACCTATATTATTTCCCGTGATCACAACCCCACACTTTAAAGCCTTGTTCGTCCTCGAACAACCTTACATATATCATGCATATGGAGAATTTCACATAACTAATTTAGCAAGTTAATTCAAGCTACGGCTATAATGATTTCATAAGACAATAAGTTAAAAATAGAACATGCTATGAAATACAACCATGTTAAGACTTCTTAACCTCAAGAATCGATCAATTTACAAACTCATGCAAATCAACTGATTAAGAAATCCCACATGAATTTTATCCTTCATTAAACATGTGCCCTCACGGAAAGAGAGTTACCCAATCACACGCAAAACAATTTTTACATCACAACATGTGTGGGTAATAAAAAGAATTTACACTCACGAAGAATTCACATGCTTCATGTCATGACCCCACTGCTTGCCTCAGTGTTTTACTCTACTAATTTGAGGATGTAAGAATGTAAGATCAAGTAGGACTTTTGTAGGTTGTAACGTAACTCGTGCAATGTGCAGGTACTATTATGGCCAGTAATAGTGACTATCTTTCCTAAGCGCTTTTAATACATCACGCCTCATTGCGAACTTCCCTTCCCTTACTTCACCTTTTACCCTGACAAACTCTCTTTTTCCTCTTTTGTTTCCCCTTTTATTTAGGCACTTTTGACTTGTCGTTATGAGCCTATGAATAATTTTTCATTCTTTTGTTTTCTTACTCCTAACAATAATCAGCCATTTTCACACAAGTGCACCTTGACCTTTTCTCCACTTCTACAACTTGCTAATTTTCATTTCTTTTCATTCTCCTCTACACTTTTACTCTTTCAAATTTTTCTTCTTCAAGCGCTAGGAGCTTTGGGTCAAATTTAAGGTTAATGAAAGAAAGATTAAGCTATGTTGCAGCTATCAAAGAATAGGCTCAAGGCTCAACGGGGCTAACTAGGATTAATTTTCAAGGTAGGTAAAACGAGGGATAAAAATTTGGGTTAATTCAAAGAAATGCCTAAATCATCTCCTACAATTCACATCCTTCATTTCGTTTAATATACACACCAGGCAAGTTCTAGACAATCCAATAGCATAGAATACTCAAAAACCTTGCCCTCACTGCACATGCTCAATTCAAGACACATTCAAGATCTTACTCCGCCCAATCACAGAATTCAAAATTAAGCTCCAATAATATTATCAAATTCAAGAGCCTAAGTGTCTCAAAATTTATACACTTGCAAGCTTCAACACTAAACATACTTGCCTCACAATCATATACAGCACATAACAAGAACATCAAGCATCAACTAGCTATGGTTTCAAAACCCAACATCTATCAACTAATTTTCTCAAGACTGGCCGCCATCCATCCATCGCCGGAAATGTAGCCCCTCACTATGATTAAAACATTATGCATGCATAATAGAAAATAAAGAATAAAAATTTTATTCTTCAGTTCAAAGACCCCCGTCGAAAAGAACCGAAAAGAAAAACCAACGGTGATGAATTCATGCTTGACTCTCAAAAAAATTTTCATTTTTCCAAACAAGCATTACATTCACCAACAATTTGTTAAGCACAAAATTTTGAAATTTCCTCGAATTTCCTCACCCCACACTTAAATCATGTTATGTCCCGTAGCATCAAATTAACATTTTCAAGAGGGTGAGAATACTCCCTGGAGGCCTTTAGGCCCACGAGTAGCATGTTTTCCACAATTGCACGAGCGGTGGCCTAACTCACTTCACCTCTTTTCCTCTCATGCTCAGCTCCTCTCCTTTCAGGTACTCCACTTCACCTGTGCCTAACTTTCCACCAACAACACAAGCAAACAAATTAAAATAACAAAATCAAAATAAAAATAAAATTACAAAGTTGTACCCGAGGTACCCTTGGGTTGCCTCCAAGCAAGCCAAGGTTTTATTTACGTCGTGGCACGTACGTGGATCGCCTTTTCAGACCTCCTCATACCCGGGTTCTCTTTCGAGAACCATCTCCTTTTCTTTTGTTGTCGAGAGGAAACAGCCTCCACTGCTCCTCTCCCTTTCCAACTTCTTTTCAATTTGAAGCCCTTAATCTTGTACTTGGGTTGAACACTTGATATTGCCTTGGCCGTGCACCCGTGGACTCCTCCACCCCACACTCATCCTCTCGCCAACACGCTAACTTGACAAAGGTTTCGTAGGTGTGTGGATGGGTTTATTTCTTGGTAGACCGAAGGTTTTTCATCTCGACCCTTATTTTCGTGGTCCCTTCTTTTCAAATCAATCACCGCTTCCTCCAGTGGCCAAGAATGGCCGTCCCAAGATTAATGGTACTGGTCATCAACCTGGAAAATCTAAAACAATAAAATCAGCAGGAGCACAAATTTACCATTTTGATGAGAAGGTCCCTATGATTCCATCCGGTGTCACTCGCGACTTGTCGCCCACCGCAACATCAACCTTGTCCTGCCTTGGCCTTTCCCAACCCCAAGGTGTTGAATAAGGATAGGGCATTAGATTAACCGCTGCCCCTAAATCACACAAAGTCGAGCACTTGCACTACCAATTTGTATGGGGAGGGTAAAACTCCTGTGGTCTTTGAGCTTCTTTGGCATTTTGCTCAATACCCCGTGATCGCACTCCGCCAAGGCGTTTGACGTCCACCAATCCGACTTTGTTCGCCATCACGCTCCCAAGTATTTAGCATACTTGGGCATTCCCCGCAATACATCAATAAGAGGCAATTTATGAAGTTCTTTGAAAGTCTCAGAGAACTTTTTGAAACATTCCTCCTCCTCCGCTTCTTCTTAGTCTCGAGGAAATGGTGGTGGTGGTCTTTGTGTCAAGCCGTAATGAGATAGCACTTTGTTGCCTGCTGATTTTCTTAAGAGGTGGAGGTCTGGTTCGACAAAACAAAATGCCTCACTTCAACTTCAGAGGCACTGCACGCCTAACGGTTTTCCACTTCTAAGACCGATGGCATTGATCTCACGGGGGTTAGACCGTATCGTTTTGGCACCTCTCTTGCGGCCTCATGTTTGCAGCCGCTATTTGACCCACTTGCTTTTCAAGATTGCGGTGGCTACTTGTTGATTCATTAAGCTCCGCCGCCATCCTCGCCTGATTTTCTCGCTAACCGATTTGGCCCCATAATTTTCTGCGTGTTTCCTCAATGCGGCCGCTACTATGCCCATCAACCTCTATTCTGGCCGATACTGATGTTGTTGAGGTTGCATAAAATTCCCCGCTTGGTTTCCACCCCAAGAAGAATTCGGTGGCCCCGCCAATTTCTCGTTGGAGTTGTTTCCCAAATTCTGGATTCCCCGTGCACATTCCCAACAAAATTGACTCCGATTCCTCGGACATGGCTCCACAAGATTCTCGTGATTAT
Source organism: Datura stramonium (assembly GCA_018107945.1). Taxonomy (NCBI): domain Eukaryota; kingdom Viridiplantae; phylum Streptophyta; class Magnoliopsida; order Solanales; family Solanaceae; genus Datura; species Datura stramonium. Next base: position 371,667 of record JACEIK010000681.1, read on the forward strand.
GCTCATTATTACCACAAATTTCACACCAACTCGGAGCTTGCCGAACTGCATTAACTGCCCTCGTGTTGGTGCATACCGCCATGAACCAGCCAACATTTGATGTTGGAATGAAGCTAACCGTGTCGCCAAGGCATTCAAACCATCTCGCTTCTGTCAACCCCGATCTTCCTCGCCCTCTTGATGATTCACTCGTGCCACTGGTTTCCTTGTGCAATTCGATTCCAACAGCATGTACAACTCATCATATCGCTCTTCTCCAAGGCTTGCCACCCGATGCATAGTCTAGTAGTATTTTTGTGTGTGGGTCCAGACATTATACAAAGGTATGGGCCAGCACTTCACTTGATTGCCGATGATGGGACAGTTTCAACAATGACTTGAATCTTTCCCAAGCCATATATAGTTCTCATCAGGCTTCTGCTTGAAACCGAGTATCTCACTTCGCAACTTGCGCCTGTTCAAGGAAAATCGATATGAACTTTCTGCCAAGTCATCTGGCTTAAGAAGCAATGGAGCTCGGTGGCTCAGCCTTCTACCACTTTTTTTCGCCTCTCCCAACAATGAAAATGGGAAGAGGGTTAAGCGGACATAATCAGGACATGCCGGTGGGGACGAACGTGTGCAGCCGTTAATCTCAAGAAAGCTCGTAAGTGCCGCTGCGGGTCCTCATGTGTCATTCCAAGAACCGAATTACTAGAATGTAACAAATCCTGCACCATGCTCGTTTAAGCTCAAAGTTTCCTCTGTGTCTGCCACGGATACCAGAGGTCACGTGATCTAAGCTGCTAGTGGGATAGCTACTTCGCGAATCGGTCTTGCTGCCATTGATGCCGATAACACTTGTACTTGTCCCGCGGGTGGTTGTTGCTGTACCTTTCTTGAAGCCTTTTCAGCTTTTGCTCTAGAGCTACTCTCCTTTGCAAATGGATTTGACGTTCGTGTTCAAGCAATCTGCCCACAAGCCTCTCTATTTCTAGCGCCGGTAGGACAACCTCGTCACCCGCAAATAGACAAACTAAGACCAAGTTCTCAACACTTAAGGAAAATTTAAAATCACACAAAAATAGATAAATTATCAAAACTTCGCCGAGTCCCCGGTAACGGCGCCAAAACTTGATGAGCCCGCAAGTGTACTGTCAGGTAAGTAATATAGTGGGCTCTTTTAAGAACCGGATTAATGCAACCCAAAGGACTGACCCATTCCTTAACTATCCATTTATAGTGTGAATTCAAATATCTAAAGTGTTGGTTATAGACATTTTCTAAGGAAGAGTATTTAAGTCTAAGTTTGGGCCAACGAAATATTACGAAAGTGCTCTAGGAGCAACATAGGGTTAAAACCACTAATCATGCGATAATACGATTTTGCAATGGTATGAACGTATGCACATGGTCCTATCGACAAACACACATCAGAATTTACAAACATACCCAGCCTGCAATACCCAGCTCACCGCATCATTGTGAGCGAGAGCGAATTTTCTAGTCGCGGGCAATCATTATGTTGTGGTTTACGTGGGAAACGATTAGGACTTCGTACTCTAACCATTTACCCAACTTAGCCGCACACCTACTCTTCTGAGTGTGATGTGACATCCCAAATTGGTCTTTCATAACCCCCCGTGTGTCATCCAAGCAAGGTGTCAGGTATATTTCTATCCAAACACTAACCTCTCGAGATTACTCATGCTCCCACATTCTCATGTCCCGACCTAGGTAATGCCTTTCAAGCTATTTCCCACAACAATATGCTTCTATGGTGATCAATCATAAAAGCAACCAACAAATCAGAATGCAAGACGAAAACAACAATCAATAACTCAATTCCAAAACAATATCATAGAATTACAATCATAATTCGTGGCTTCAACCCTAGAGGAAGGGTTCTTGCCATTCATGTTAGTAAAATTACGTTAATCTACTCCTAATCTACTATTAATCTACTCCTAACTACATACTTTGGTAATGTGAGATTGGTAGATGAGAAGGGAATTTGATAAACCAGATGAGTTCTCCACTTCTCCCTTCACTCCTATGCTTTTTCAATAAAATCGTGACCAAATGAAAATAAGAGCTAAGGGTCCTATTTATAGTAAATGGAGAACGTGCATAATTTGGCCTGTCGTGGAACGGCTCCATGTCCCGGAGTGTACCGCGGAGCACCGCTTCCGTGGTCGCCCCTCCCTGACACGAGGCACGCGAAAGCTCACTGGAATTTTAACCCAATCGGCCTTGGCAAAGATGTTGCCGCTGATGGCAACGCAGTCACGCTGCTTGGGCAGCGTCACACACCTGTGGTCACGGAGCTCCCTTTGCCGTGGCACGTTGCCAATGTGCATGGGGGCTGCTTTGGGCAGCTCCGCCTGCCGTGGCACTTTGCCGACAGTGCCGTGCGCTTGGGCCTCCCTTGCCGACGTTCGCGTGCTTATTCCGTCTCCAAGCCCTACTTCACCAATTCATGAATTAGCTCCTCAAAAGTCATCAAAACCTACAAACCAAGTTAATCATGTTGGTTAGCACATATCTTCACTTTTATATAAAATCACATGAAAAATGTATATAAAAGAAACGACAATACTTACTCAATTTGGCTATGTAAGCGTATCACGGGACCATATTATTTCCTTGATCATAGCTCTTTTCCTTGTTGTACAAAGATGGGCAGGTCGGGGCCCGTCCCGATCATTTCTATTATCATAAAGTTATGGCATTGCTTGTGATTTATCTCCCCGTGGCCGCTGAGCCTAGCCGTGTGAGGCCGTGCGCTGTTATAGCTGCTAGTATTTCGCTTATGTTGGACGTGGTGGGGCCATAGTTTGACAGTAGTGCTGACCAAGCGCCACGTAGCTTTTCAAGATTCTATGTTACGTTTTTCGTATGACTAGACATTGAAGATGGTACTTGTCGGCCCGTATAGGTTCCTTGGTATTAATGTTTCGGTTACTGCTGATGCAATTGCCAGTATTATAGGCCAATTGGCCGGAGGCCGTGTTTACAGCCGTTATATAGCCCTTTTGTTTCCAAGAACCCTGAGATAGAGCCATGTGCACTGCATATGCCTAGGCCCACCGCTAGTAGTCCAAAGTCCTTCTAGGGCACCAAAAGCGGGCCATACCCTGGCGGGGTATGACATACAAGCACGCTTACATTTATATGATTAACTATCCTGCTAATCTCATGCATATTATACTATGAGCACTATATATATTTTGGGAGTAGTATTTAACACCGAGTAGGTTCGGGTCCCAAGTTTTGCCTCGACCTCAAAACTACGTGTCATGCATATGATGGGACTTTCCTTGGGACTGTCCCTTTGCCCAATAGGTCTTTTCATGTGTGATATCACACCATTCATGGTTCTACCTTCTTGGCAAGGCATGAACACCCTCCCGACTAGGGATTTCACAGGTCCGGCTCCATGTGTGCCCATATGGGGCGTTTGCTATAAGAATCTCTGATTCCACATGTTTTATGATGTTTATGTTATTAATTTCAAAGGATGATTTGTAAAGATTTTTTTATGACTATGGTAATGAATTTGATTACGAATGATTTAAAAAACCTTGAGCCTTATATCATGATATGATATTTATGATATGAGCATGTTGCCCCACTCTTATGATCTCTTATGGGCTTTTATGTATTTTTAAATGTCCGTTTTACTTACCTTGCATACTGGGTACACTCCACACGACCGCATAATCTATGATGTATCGTTCATGATACAAGCTTCGATCTTCGCATCAAAGACTAGTAGTTCATCTCGGAGTTTAGCATTCATCCCCTTTTGGTGAGTCCTCATTCTCTGAGAACTACTTTGATTTCGCTATCCTTTCATGTTCATTTTCTAGACTTGCCGATTTAGTCAGATGTTGTCCCATCAATCTATCGATATATTAGAGGCTTTTTCGTACTATATGAAGTATTCAGCCGTTATATATGTAGTACATTCTACTTACCATGTTATGTTATATTTATGCTTCCGCTATGTTGTTATCTTATGTATTCTCGTTTATTGATATTTAATTAGATGTATGCTAATTCCATGGGTCGTCTTGGAGTCTCCCGACTCCTTGTCCCATGTTACTATCCGAGTCTACGTTCGAATCGTGACACATCCGGACCACCAATACTTTGAGCTCCATCATTATTTGCAACTTGGCATTGCTCTTCAAAGAAGCCTAGCCGCCTCATGTTCCTGTGCTCGAGCCTACTCTTCAGCCAACATCTAGGCTATTTCTTCTTCCGTAGCCTTCAATTCGTGAACTTTGGCCATTTTAGGCTTAGTTTCTCAGTGTTTATTGAAGATCATGATCAATTAGTACAAAGGGCTTGCCTTAGCTCCTGTGACTGGGCATACATGAAACTCCAAAAACCTATAAAGAAAACAATAACAAAAAAGATAAATAATAAATAAGGACCAATAGTAAAAGAAAAGAAAATTAACTAATCCTAAGTTGTATGTCCCGGGCGCATTTACGGTCAAAATTTGATATGGCCCAAAATTATACCTTTTAACGAGATATAAAGCGGCTCGTGAAATCAAATATAGAAACCAATAGGTTGGGATCAAATCTCATGAGGTATATGGTGAGGATCTCTTTTAATGTGTTTACTATTACTTTTAGTCCGTTTATTTCTAAGAGGGGAAAGTTTGTAACAAATAATAATGTAAATCAAGTTGTAACCAAGAGTTGAATATTGGTCAATGTTGTTTGTTTGTATGAGTTGACTAGATTGTGTTCCCCTCTATGATTTTATAACATAGAAACCTTATCGTTCTAGTTATCTATCCCGGGTGTTTACATGAAAATTAGTAAGTTAGGATTCACCTAAGTGGTTGATCACCTAAATAGATGATTATCACCATGAAATTTGATCCATTTACGGGTATATACATTACTTACCCTTACTTTTTATATCGGATTAGCTATTCCCGACAAGATCAAGCTATTGTATTGATGGTTGATAGCCTCAAATATCCTTGTTAATTTTTTCCTATTCATTACCCCCTTGGTCCAAAGGAGTAAGAATAAAGAGAATTATAATGTTCACTTACCGTTAAAAAGTAATTAAAATGAAGGGAAGAATAATACATGCATAAACTCCATTCAAGAATCACTAAGTACTTTGCTTATGTTTGTTAATTCGCCATGGTTCCTACAACCCTAGTTATGGTATTTACCTACTCATGCTTGAAGAATTATAATTAGTAATCATGTTAAATTCATAATCTTAAACTTATGAGAATTGAGTAGAATAAATCACAACTCTTGAATTATTAATAATAACAAAATATACAAGAGTCAATTTCTGATTAATCCTTCAAAAACCTAAGAACAATTATAGAAGATGTTACTGACTCCAAAACTGGTCAAAGTATGTGAAAATTATGTAACATATAAACAAAACCTAAATAAAGTATTTATAGACACAAAGTCAATCCTATCCTAAACAAAAAGGAATGTAGGTTCGTAGTGGTAACGACTTATTAGAAGGCATAATGGGTCATTCAATGACATGGTCAATCATCCTCTTCAATGTCTTTAGCTCTAGCAATGTCTCAAGTAACGGCTCGTTAGGCCGAGGCAATGAGTAATTATATTGCCTCGTCACCCCTAGGCTGGAAATTTCGTAACGACTCTTTAGGATGGGTAGCTAAGTCTCTTGAAGACTCATTGTGCTCTCTCGGTCATCGGGCCGCTATGTTTTCCAACTTTTAGCTTCAAGTCACAATTTCCCTTCATAATGGGTGTCGGTGACTCATCATTAGACTTGAAGGATCGTCATTTGTTGCCTCGCATCAGCTTTTCCAAACTCTTTGATCTTTTGGCTATATTCTCAAACGGTTTAGGTCACAAGTCATTCAATCTCCTAATGACTCTGACTTGCCTCAAGACTCCATACTTATCTAATTTTAGTTCATTTTCCCAATAACTTTGAACCTACTTTTCTCGCAACACTTAACAAAACACATCATATCTATATAAACATACCTAGATTTGCATATTTTCTTAATTTTAAGCGTCGAAAATGTCGTAAATCAGGGCACATAAACTATCAATCTCCCCCAGCGAAAAAAATTTCATCATCCTCCACCCAAGGCTTCTAATTTATAACTCTAGCACTACAAGTCTAGCCTCCTCCGGGTTTACTCAAAGGCTCTACATCTCTTTCTACATAGAGCCATGTTCCTACTGTGTCACCTTAGCCTCAATAGACTCTACTCTAGCTAGTACAGACTAAGGAGTGGCTGGCACAAAATCACAATGGTTACAAAGACCTGCAAAAATTATCTTGGTTGCAAATACTCGGCATCTCCTCAATTGATTGGGCCTCAACTCTTTTCTTTATCTAATCGAGAAGCCATACTTCTACCTGGAAAGCTAGATAGTCCTAGTAGCAACAAAGCCAGGAGTCATGATAGGTATAGGAGCAGCATGTGTAGCCTCCTTGGGGAGAAAAATATGAAGGATGTTCTCAGAGCACCTAATGGCCGCCAGGTGAATGCTCTATCGTATTCCTCAATCTATACACCCTCACTCTCCGATGCACCCTTAATTGGAAAAAGATAGAGGCTAGTGCATCGGGAGGTTGTAATCGATGACTTATCCCTATTTTAGTGATCTTAGTCACCTATCATGACATTGTGAAAATGTCCTCCCTCTCAGAAAGTAGGAACCCCGCGCCTCTAGCAAAGAATATCACTAGACATGGGAATGGGATGGAGGTTGTCTTCCGTGAGCTCGGCCCTCTTGCTTCCAAAGATAGATCTTCCCATTGTATACTCTCTTTCGATCCAAGAAAACTTCTATGACCTGTTCATAACATATGAGCTTGTTATCACTCTTGTCAGTAGGATATGGCTTCACATGGTGTTCTCGCTGCATCTGAAAATGAGCATGATGTCTAGAGGCCCATGTAGGTGTAGCTTGGGCTATCACCTCGCCATCCATAGCTTGGGCATGTGCTCCTAAGTCTGTTATATCATAAAACACTATGAGCCTATGGCATTATGTCCGTCACCCAAATAGTATCAGCTCATCTCTTAGGGTGAGTATCAATCAAAACTCCTCGAATCATCACCAACTCTAGTGATACTATTCAATTGGTTTTTATTTTGAACACTTAATCGATTGATGGCTTGATGTTCTTGATATGTGGTGTACATGATTGTGAGATGCAAGTGTTGTAAATTTTGAAGCATTCAAACAGTTGTATAACTTGTTGAGACACCTAGACTCTTGAATGTGACTCGATGTGCTTAAAGTTAAATTTTGCATTCTTGTGATTAGTTGAGTTAAGAGTCTCGATTTTGTCTTGAATTAAGCATGTGCTATGAGTGTAAGGTTTTTGAATATACCATGCTATTGTTTTGTGTTATTCCCGGAACCCAAGGATCGGATTCTAAGTTGAAATGGAGAAAAGCGTAAAATGGCTCGTAGTTAGGTGATGAGTCGCCTCGATGATCGGCCGAGACCTTGCGAGTCGCCGTGTCACTCGTGGGGAGGGCCAAGGGAGACTAAGGAGTTGGGGTCTCTGCTGCAACGTAACGACTCATGGTCAGTCACCACGATTTGTCATGCAAGTCACTCGCTGTGGTGGCCTAGAAGTCCTTCTGGATGGGAGGTACTAGCACCTTAATGGATGGACTCACGAAGTCATGGCTTTGACCCAAAAACTCATGGGGTGAGTGGTTAGGCAAGCCCATGGAATTTTAGTGGAGAATGAGGCAATGTACTTAACGAAATGGAGTAATGAGTCGTAGTCACGGGGGACGATCTGTCAGGTCCCCCGTCGCGAGCCCCGAAAATTTTTCCAAGGTACTGGAGGAGATGCAGACCAACCACTGGGTACTGGTAACAAAGTCATAGTTGTTGTTAGACCTGAGGCATTGTGACTGGGAGAGGGCCTTCATAATTTCCTACGCTCCTAAGACCTAAACTACGTCATTTTGAGGTCTAGACATGGCCCTTTTAAGGGGGAATCGCTCATGATAAACCTCATTTGATTCATGTAAGAGTAGAGAGGAAAGAGGAAGGGATCTATGTCTTCTTCATGTCTTCAAGTTTCCATCTAGGGCTTTCAAGGAGCTAAGGAACCAAGTAATTCCAGGTATGTGGAGTTTGATTGGGTGGTTTCATCCCCACCCATTCCCAATTTCTCCCTAATTCTATGTTTAAGTTACCAAATTCTCGATGGTTCATAACCCAAATGCATGTTCCTTCAAAAGTTGATATGAGCTTGTTATAGAATGTCCAAAATCACGGGCTTCACTGATGGGTTGTTTTCTGTCACTTGTTTTATTCAATATTGGGTGACTTAATCTCTCAAAGAATATGTGCCCAAATCATGAAGATTTTTAGTGAAATTTTGGTTATGCGATTTTTCAAGAATGATATGAACTTTTGAATTTAAAGGATGTTTTTAACTACTGTGGTTATTATAATCATGTTTCCTATAAAATTAAGCATTTCAAGTATGATTGAAATTATGGGCAATGCCCACATACCTTTATGATTCATGAACTATGATTTTTTGGTCGATCCATGGGGCCAATCCCATGGATAGTATTACAAATTCTCAAGCATGTTATGATTATCACGATATAACTAGACATGCATGTCATGCATGAATTTATGAGCACGTTACAAGTTTATAGTACTAACATCGAGTAGTTCGAGGCCTAGGTTACGCTCCGAATCTTAGAACTACGTGCCACCGTGTGTTATGTTTGGGACCTCCTAGTGATCGGCCCCCTATGCCGTATAGGCCTTCATGAGTGATATCATGCCTTTCATGGTTCATACCCATGGCAAGGTATGGACAGCCTCCCGACTAGGCTTACGGTGTCGGGCTCCATGTGTGCTCATATGGGGTATGCTCGTTATAGAAATCTCCCACTGCTCATTGTTTTAAAGCATGTATGATTAGGTTCTTTTTGGCTCAATTTATGTTTTATAAACGTTTTTCTCTATGTTATGACTATGACAGGTTTACGAATATTTTGGAAATCTTGAGCCTTACGAAATACTTACGATTTCAGTCTTTATGATCATAATGTCCCCACTCCTATAACCTTATGTTTTTAAGCATTGACTTGCATACTTCTTTACATACTTAGTGCATTCCAAGTACCGACCCGCATATTTTCTATGCGTATCGTTTCATGATACAAAGATCCGGTTCGTAGGTTCAGCATTGCTCTTAGTTTGCTCACAGTTCTCCTCTTAGCTTTCAGAGTCCTCATGGTTCAAGGGCTTCATGTTCAGGATCTTATTCTATCTTTTAGTTTTCGAATGTTGGGGTTAGTTGGGGTCTTGTCCCTTCAACCTTGCCTATTACATTAGAGTGGCCTAAGACCTATTTGTAGTATCCCTCATTTATGCTTGGATCATGTATTATTGTTTTTGATACTTTATGTCACGTTTTCATTTAATTGTGGATTATTTTGCTAAGCCTTCCGCCTTATGTGAATGGTTTAGTTATATGCTCATACCATGGGTTGACTTGGGGTCTCTCGGGGCTCCTTCCCATGTCTACGATTCGGGTGTACTATCGGGTCATGACAAACTTGGTATCAGAGCATTAGGTTCTATGCATCCTAGGAGTCCAAAGCCGCGTTAGTAGAGTCTTTTTCAAGTGTGAAAAGAACACCACGCTATGAGATTTAAGAGGCTACTAAATGCTTTAGGAAATGTTCCTTTCTTTCATGATCCACGTCAGGTGATCAAAGTCTCTCCATCCTTCTGACTGTGCTATTCGTGATTAAAATTATATTCTAAGGATAAATGAAAAGAGAATAGAAATGATAAAAAGCCACGGGGTGGCAATGATCATGTGGCTGCCAACAGCTCCACTGCTCAGAACCATACCATGGAAATGCGCCGAAGCTTCGGGCGCTTATTCAAATGTTGGCACTGTGCCTGACCGCCAAAGTCAACTTCGCCAGCCGCGCACGTTCCGCAACGGAAATGCATGGCAAACAGATTAGAGACTTTTAAGGATGAACCCTCCCGAGTTCAAGGTATATGTGGACGAGGATCCACACAAGTTCAATGAAGGGATCTGAAGGTCACTCAGTGATGGCAGACAAATGAGGAGTGTGTTGACTTGGCCTCTTAATGTAAATAAAGAGCAGCTACTTATATTTGGTTCAAGCAATGGAAGGACAAAGAAAGCAATGGAGCGGGCCCTATCCGATGGATTTCACATGGCCTTTCAATGCATTCTTCCTTTCTGAGATGAGGAAATTGGAAAAGAAGCCGGTTTGTTAACCGCAAAGAGGGAAAGATGATGGTGCTAGAATATTCACTTAAATTCACTCGCCTATCAAAGTATGCCCTGAGTTAGTGATGGACCAGAGGGAATGAGTATTCGTACAAGGAGTAGCTGAGTATTTGTACAAGGACTCAACAATGATGCTTCATTAGGACATGGACTACCCATGAATAGTCCTCTATGCCCAAGAGATGGAGGAAGCTCATATGAGGCAGCAGGAGGCCAAGAGGGCCGGGACCGACAGCTGTAAAGGTTCTCTCATGGGGAAGCAAAGCAGTGGGCCTCACTAGGTAGTCCAAACACTGTGCCCATTACGCCAGCACCATCTTCAAACTCACATTCCCCCATCCAAGCCTCGAGACGCATAAGAGGAGCAGGGCCTGTGTTCGAGGGGTCATAGTAGCATGCTTACGAGTGCACTTTCCCATCTAGTGCTAAATGTGGTAAGAATCACCTAGTGAATTGTTTGGTGGGCTCAGATGTTTGCTTCTGCTAGACAAACCTCGGGACACACCGGTGGGATTGCTCCGCAGCCTAAGTCAGGTAGGGTCCCACACCTGCCCGCTAGCTCAGCCAGCCTCCAAAGTGGGCACATCCAACTCAAGCAGGTCCTATGATCGCTCCGCCTGTGCCCGCCGCCGTAATCGATTTTTCACTTGGTTTCGACAGAGCAAGAGACTTCTCCATGGTTACAAGTATGTGGCGAGTCTTTTATATTGATGCTTATGCTTTGTTAGGATCCTGGAGTTAGACTGCTTTTTACACACTCATACTGCTAGTCACTTTGGAGTCGGGCCTCCCGTAATTTTGTCGAACCATTTTCCTCGTATCTACCCAGCCAGATTAAGTCAGAGAGGGGGTATATAGAGGTTGCCCCATTACAAGATTGCATAAGGTTACCTCCGCAGATTTAGTAGAATTGGATATGACTGATTTTTGAAATCATCTTGGGCATGGATTGGTTGTTTGCATGTTATGCTTCAGAACTATAGAACCCGAGCAATGGAGTTCCATTTTTGGTGTGAACCAATTTTAGAATGGAGGGGGTAGTTCAATTTAGAACTATAGGTCAGCTTTATCTCCCTATCTCAATGCCAGAAAATGATTTAAGAGAGTTGTATTTATCATTTATTAGGCTAAGGATGTCATGTTCGAGACCCCGACCATTCGCCGCCTCCTCGTGGTATGTGAATATCCTGAGGTATTTCCAGATGACCTAATGTGTCTTCTCCCAAAAGGGAGATTGGATTTCGAGATTGATCTTTGCCCAACACGTAGCCCACATCACCCCTCCCCACCGAATGGGCCCAAAATGAAAGCAAAAGAGTTAAAGAGCAATGAAGGATTTTCTAGCTGGGTGGTTTTGTCACGCCCCCCAAAACCTGGGTAGGGCACAACCGACACGATCCATGATTGTTCAGGTTTTACCAGGATGACATCTGTAATCAGAATAATTTAGGTCATCCAAGCCACCATCGCTGTTCAATCAAGAATAACCGACTCATAAGGCTCCAATAATACGGGGTATACAATCGAATTCAATTAAGGCAATTAGTGCAAGCAAACCAAGCAACAATAAGTCGGTAAAGGCCAATAAACTGAATAACACTATACACTAAGTCCACAAAGCCTCTAAAGAGTAAATCGACTGATGGTCTAACAGCTCTAACCTACCCATACCTACATCTCAAACTCAAGCATAAATATATATAATTCATTAAATGTGTACCACACCGTGTAAAATAAAAATATTCTCACTCGATGTACCACACCGGATAAAATAAAAAGATCTCCAATCCAGTCGGTGTACCCCACCGGGGTAAAATAAAAATATCTACAGTTGATGTACCACACCGGGGTAAAATAAAAATATCTCCAGTCGATGTACTACACTGGGGTAAATAAAAATATCTCCAGCCGATGTACCACAACGGAGTAAAATAAAAAGATCTCCAGCCGATGTACCACACCGGGGTAAAATAAAAACAAATCTTAATCAAAATCATAAATGGAGCTGACAGAGCTCATACAAACTATCTGAATACTAGAAACCATAAAATATGTCAATCAATAACTATAACATGTGTAGGATCTTACCACGACCCCTAGTACTACAATTATGTCGAACACATATAGGTCTTTCCTTTAGCATTTAAATACATACATATGCTGTGAATGAATTCTAAGGAAGTTCCTAGAACTGGAATATCATAAAAACATGTGTAGACTCATGTTCATGATTTTAAACATCTCCTAGCAATTCTAACACGACGACCAGAGAGGAATAACTTAACCTAACATTTTCTATTAACAATCTTAGCACTCATTCCATGCTTATACTCGTTTGACTTTCATACTTTCATATCAAAAATTGTAAGCATACCTCATTCATTGCACATCATATCACATCTCGAGGTAACTTATGAACAAGAAGACATAACTCGTGTATCTCAAACTTGGAGCTCTTTAATATACAAATGTTAGGCAACTGTCTAGGGGCTACCTTAAGATAAATAAAGATTTATGGTCGTGCTTCAGATAACATAGGAAAAGCTCATGTGAAACATTGCAATATATGTGGAGCTTAGAAAATCTTAGAAGCATTATAAACAGTTTAGAAGCTTCCAAGAAAAAAAATCCCTTAAAACTTGAGAAAGTTACTCCAACTCATAGAACAAATTATAAAAAAATAATTGTTTAACAAGGACGACGAAGAACTTCTCCTTAACTTGAGTCACTATCTTAAAATATTCGATTCTAATCATTTCTTAAGAAGTTAACACTTTATTGGCCTTCCATTAGCTTAACACAACTGAACATAACCAACTTTATTTATAACCTTTTTTGCTAAATGTCATTCGAATAGGGTAAATCTTGTTGGCTATTTGCCGAACTCATTAAAAATCATAACACTTATCATCTAAAAACAACTTTCGGCTTTGCTTTTCGTATTCATCATAAATTCTTTTCCAACCAGGATTCGTAATTCCCTACTTAATTATTTACTCTCATGTTCATTATTCAAGAATTTCTCATACGCACTTACCTTTTTACCTAATTTCCAGCCTTATCTCTTAAACATCGTCTTGTTTATATTTAACATCTCTCAAAGGTTCTTGAAATCAACTATGGACAGAGGGCATATAACTCACTTTTACCTTAAAAGATCTAATATTTACTCTTACCTTTCCATTGCTACCAGAGCCTCAACCTTTACTCTTAGGTTGATTTCCTTACACATCTACAACTTTAAAAGAACATACGATGTGTCTATTTAAAGCCTTAAGAAATTCTCAAGAGGTCTAGATAACTCAAGAGCTCTAATAAATATATAGCGACTTTCGAAAGGTAATCCTAACTGCTTTAGCGCGTAATTTGAACTTAAGCATGAACGTATGTGTATATATA
>JACEIK010000682.1:0-13630 GCA_018107945.1 Datura stramonium
AAACGGAGTAGAAATGAGCTTTTTAGCTCAAAATTACTTCATATAGGCAAGCTGGGCGGTGCCCGCGTGCGGCGCCCGTGCGACGTGCCCTCGCGCGCGCCAGCTGCCTGCCTGTCTCGGCGCCCGCGCGCATGGGCGCTTTTCCAGCCGACAGTGCTGTCTTCAAACGAGCATTACTTTTTACTCCGAACTCCGATTGACGATCGGTTTTTTTCAATGTAAACTAGACTCAAATACCTATCATTTGATATGTTATGGGACTTCTGTATCATTATATGTTTGGAGATATGACCATTTAAAATTGACCCGTATTTACAAACTTCACATACTCTTCGCTTTTCCCTTTGCACATGTTTCCCTCCTCACCTACGAACAACATACAATCAATAATTCCCTTAATATGACATATAACCATCAAATAATCATCAAAAAAAATTCGGGGTGTAACAAGTCGCCTCACAATCTATCATCGTGAAGTGTCAATCTGGTTCGATAACAAAGGAAAAGAAAAAGAAAGATGCTCCTTTGGAAAGAACCATAGTATGAAGAAAACCCTTGGAGTTTGATTACTATTCTACTATTTACATAGGTGAACAAAAGAGTTGGCCACAAAACAACATTTGTCAATTCAAAGCACGGACCCATATTTCAGCACTAACACACTAACATCATTCATTCAAAATTTCATCAACACAACCAACCCAGCAAGGACAATCATCAACAATACTAAAAAAAACTTGTGAGTCGGACAAAGACTCACCACTCTTCATCAGATAACAAGAACAAAAGCCCGAAATGGGATACATGAAAACATTAATAAAATAAGATATAAATGGCTCGATATAAATGGCTTCCCCCCCAGATAAAACAGTCATCCCACACCTCTACTAAAGGCTAAGCATTGTCCCACATAGACATGCAAAATAAAGGGGTCGAGACTCCCTGAGTGGGTCACTCCTTATCATCCATATCAATGTCCCAGACCCTTCGCTCCTGCCTTACTAATAAAGCCTGAATCACCTGGATCTTCAACGTCATCTCCCAAGCCCTCAAACAAATCATCTAGAGGGCCTCAAAATGTATAAGGAGCAGCTATTGTATCATCAAGAGCACTCAAATCATGCACCTCTATGGATGTTCACTTTCTTTTTCCACTCCTTACTTTTGCCTTGAAGAGAGGTGACAGTCCTCTCCACAAGACCACCTATTTGGTAATGTCACTCTCGTTCTCCTAGAACAGAGAGTTGATGGCTGCTGGAGTGATGTCCATTTTCACCCATCGCACTATGCCTGAAGGTAGGTAGGGGAAATCATCGACTTTGGCTCATGATTCATGCTTCCAACCTAGTCTCTGGGTAAGAAGTGTAGAACTCTGCACCAAGCTTGATAATAGTCTAGGAGAGGATTGGCGAAAGTGTGCCATTTCCTATCCATGAACTGAGCGGTGATAGCGAAATACTACAGGCCCACCAAGTCACACATCTTTTTCTACGGTGATTGATCGGCCTCTGCAGATGGCGTAGTGCCTCTTCATGTTGAACATTAAACATGATGGCCTCCTTAGACTTGGGGGCATTACGGAGGCCTCTTCTTCCTTTTCCTCTAAGGATGAAGAGGCTGGGAGCTTTTCCTTGCCAGTTCCTGGATGAAGTTATTTTCTGCAAACACGATGTTAGTGGCAACCACAATGTATCTTTTTGTATTTTTTATGATAAAATGAAACAAGAAATAACTACACTAAAATTTAAATGAGAAACACCTAGGAAAACTTAGCATCCGATGAACTGGCAGCAATCTCGGCGAACCGCAGGAGGGTATCCGCGGACCACCGAGGAACCACCGTTGAGAAGCATCGAACTAGGGTAGAAGATATTCAATCGAAGCCATATCACAAATTACTGGTCCCAATCTTACAACGCTGGTGTAACGTAGGGTTAGGGAAGTGGCTCGAAGCTAATATTAGCCCAACCGGCATTCCATCAGCGTTTCGCCGGACCCGGGACTAGCGAATAGCTGATAGTCATCATCCCCAATGCATCACCATGAACCTAATATCAAAATTTCTCAAACACTCACTCAAATCATATCAAAGCAGTACTCTATACATAAAAGAGCTAAAACGTAAGAATGGCGTCACCCGATCTATCATAGGGTAAATTGGGTCTTTTTAATCCCTTGGGATTACTCAGACTTCACCCCACTTAACTACACAAGAATAACCATTTCCCCCACACCCATTTAAGCATCAAGTCTCTATCATCCCACTAATTTGTATAACAAGTATGGTATTAATCATGAAAATGTTGGGGAGAATGGCAGTAAAAAGAAGGGGGATGTATGGCATAACAACATCTATATGCAACTAGATTACCATTTATGTAAAAAGGAAGTTAAGAGTATATTACTGGCTAATAGAATGCTTTGCAGAGACTAGTTGTGGAAGCTGGATAATGCTCAACAATGGCAAAGTTTGGACTTCATTAGTAGAGAGGGACAGTATGAGTGTAGTGAGAGTTAGGAAGAAGGATTGGGGGATTTTATAGGTGAGAAGGTATAAATGAGGTTGGTTGAGTAAAGATGATGGTTAATGGTGTTTTTAATTGTAAAGGGAAGTGGAAGAGAGGGAGTTGTGGGAATATGGAAAAGGGATATTAAAAATAAAAAGGAGCGTGGGGAAGTGTTAAAAGGTGGAAAAAGGGAAGTCTAAGGCAATAAAAAGGGAATTTTTGCAGATTAGAGAAAACTACAAAAGATTTTGGGTTGGGTAGGTTCATGATTTGGTTAATATTTTAAAACCGTAACACGTACTTTACCAGTGTTACACCGGCGATCGCTGGTTAGAGCCGGCGTTTTGCCGCCTGACCACCACATGCTTGATTTTGTGCCCATTTTTCGTATTGTACCAGCACCAAGGATTGGGTTCTTCTATTCCACCAGTGGTTCGCCGTTTTTGCATCCATACTTTTCAGGTGTTTTTTGCTCGCACCAGTGTTCAAGCGGCGGTTAGTGACTACTTATTAGCGTTTCGCCCATGCCTTCGCCGGTCTGACCTTTTTGTTCCTAGTTTTCTTCTTTCATTATCAAACGTAAGGGATTCGGGCCGGTCATAACGCAGTTCTTGCCTTTTTTTGTGCTTCTTCTCCTTGCTTCTCACCTACTTAATCCTACAAAATTAAAAACAACAATGACATTAAGAACATTCAAAAGAAGACACTTGGGCTGCTCTCCAAAAGCGTTTCACTAATATCGTGGAACGACGTATTTCTCATTTAACACTCAATCTTTGGAAGGATCATCCTCCGACTCAATTTTCCTCCCCGGAGCACCCAACCACTTTGCTATTCATCGAGGTTTAGTGGATTGGCATACCTTGAAGGTAACCTCTTCACCTCCAACCCTGAACTGAGTCACCTAGCTCTGCCTCTACCAAAGTTTCACCAGGCAAGCAATGGTCTCCTCAAAATGATTGGAACTTACATTCAACTCATAGCCTTTCAAGGACAAAAATTTCATCTAGTATAATAAACTTATCTACCCTCACCAATACATCCTCTAAAATGCTCACAGGTTTCTTGATAGAGCGATCATCCATTAACAATTCATTGATGTAGGCTTGGTGTTCCTACAACATTTCTTGAAGATTACGAGAGGCATCAGATTTATACTTGTCTAAACACAGAGGGATTTCTTTAACATACACAACCCAATAGTGCATGGGATTGTGAAGGCACCCGGATCATTCCGTTTTGGGGAAAGGTTGCTCATCATCACAGCACTACAGTGATGTGTTGTCTCTCCGGTGCCTACATCTACAACCTTCTTCTTATTCAGCAGCTCTTTCATGAACTTTGCATATCCGGGCATTTGAAGTAGGTACTACCAATGGTATATTTACGGGACAATTTGCTGAACATGTCGATAAGCTTACTGAACTGATCATCCTTCTTTTTCTTTGGCTAACCGTTGCGATAAGGAGAGGTGGAACTCTTGGTTCTTCTTCATCCGAATTTGAGGGAACTTCCTCAACCTCTCATTAATCTTTAGCCTCAGCATTATCACAACCATTTGGTGCTTTTGGCACTGCCTCAGATTCTTTTTCATCATTTTTCCTAGGAACCACAACTTCCTTACAAACATTTGCATCTTACATTTTACCACTTTCGTGACAATGGCCATGTATTATATCTTTTCTTGGGTTTGGCATTGTATCACCCAGAAGTGTTCCCTTCATCGAGATCTGCCTGAGAAAGATAACTGTCCATTTGGGCTTCTAAAATGTTTGATGGAAGCTGAGTGTGAACTCATGGTTTGGGAAAGGTTAGACACCTCACCTTTCAATTCCTTGACCCCGTTGTCGGTAGATTCCACTTACTTAAGAACCCTTGCCAACATCTTTCACCTCTTTCGAGCCCCTACATCACTCACACCTAGTTGAGCTTGGGCATTCTCAGCTTTAGGAGGGGGAACATATGGATTTGAACTTCGATGGTATCGGTCCCCCTCACGACTTTGCACACTATTATCTCGTCTCCTTTTATTTCTCTCAGGCCATCCTTGTACATCGCGATTTTCCAACCTTGTCTTCTTCCTCAGGTGCCAAGGGCCTTGGATTAGCCCCTTGATACCCGGGTCGAGAACCCCCATATGATTTTGCTATGTATTGACACTCCCTCCTCGTATCGTGGTAGTGATGATTTCCTCTTCAAACTGCATTGGACCTTGCATTCCTACAGCATTCACAACCTTAGGCCCCGCTGCCATCACATGTTTAGTCATTATCTCCAGCTGGATTATCATTTTGGCAAGATTTTCATCTCACTCTTCATCTCTTTTTTCGTATTTGGGGCTGTGCTAATGCACTAGAAACCCTATCAGGTGATGATACATGAGTCTCTATAGATTGTCATTCCCGATTTGTCTTTGTCATTCTATCCAAGAGGGCCTTAGCTAACCCGTATCGCCTGGATCCATAATTGATCCTGCTAAATTATTGGCAATGGATTAGTTGATGGAGTCTAGGCTCAGTAAAGTTTTGATGGAGCACTCCATTAGGGAGACCAAGGCGGTTAGGCAAAGGGACACCTTTTTCTTGAATCTTAGTCATTCTTCATGTAAAGGCTCCACTAGCTCTTGCCTTCCTAAAGTTTGTAATGCCATCCCACAACAGGTAATATCTTTGAGGGAGGGAAGAAACAATCCAAGAACGCTCAATAAATTCCCTGCTATGAGGTGATACAACCCGGGAGGGAGCTCCTCCAACCACATAGTAGTCTCTCCCGTTAGGGAGAATGGAAAGAGTCTTAACCTTAGATTCTTCTCTTCACTGATATTTGCTTATGTTAAAGGGGTTGGAAAAATTCCAAGATGGCATTTTCATCTTCACTTGGTTTTCCCCTCGAAGAGCTCCTTTTATCTATAACAAGGTAACATTGTACTTGCAATGTGAAACACTGCATTCCTACTGTGGCTAGTGGCAAAATGGCTCCTGCAACTTCAGGCATAACCGGGTTATCCTCCTCATGCTCCATGTGACCTTCGACCGACCAATCTCCTGCTTACAAATAATGGCTCATATGAACTCACCCTAACAACCAACAGCAAAATCAACGTCAATAACTAAGATGCAAGATAAACTCAAAGTAACAAACAACACAAGGATATCAAGCGCTAATCCCCAGCAACGGCGCCATTTTTTATAACGCTCAAATGCACTCCTCATTTATAGAAAGTGTAAGTGATCGTTATATCAAAACAAATATTCCCAACGGATGTCAGGGTCGAATCCCATAGAGACCAGTGAATAATTTGCGCAAGTGTTGTTTTAGGAAATTTGAATTTACTCGCACCAATTAATAAAAATAAAACAGTAAATTTTTGGGGGGGAAACAAAGTGAACAATATCGTGGATTTTAACCAGCTTTCCAAGATAGCAAAATAACCAAAATCGATAGACAATAATGAGAGAAGACTAGACGTGTGGTGTATATGGGGTGCTAATCAAATAAGGATATGCTAGCTCATCAAATCATTGTGAATAAGTGTAAATAACTATGGGAGAGATGGCACCCTATGTTTTTCAATCTCATGGATGCCTTTTCCTCGAATCCTTTCAAACCTCAAGACACAATTCAATTAGCCCAATAGAGTTTGGGTTAATAGCTGAACTATTTCTAGCTATCAACTACTAATTAGGATTATGAACATGGGTTTTGGCTATTTCTAGCCCAACTCCACACAATCAAATCCATTCCCACCATCAAATTCTCTTCCAATATTTAAATTCTTCTCTTTCAAGATGAAATCAAGTAAGAAAAGTAAACCCACATTTGCAACTATGGATCATCAACTATAAATTAAAGAGAACTCAATAGATTTATACTAATTAAGCAATATTAAGATGAATCTAGCAATACCTAATTTAATTAAGCACCCATCATCACACACTTCTTGTTGATGATTTAGCTACTCATGATTAAGAAACTAAAGAGTATATTCATCAATAAACTCAATGATTTCATTAGTAAGAGTGAGAAAAATCAAACTCAAAATATGTCTGCAACAATGGTTATACCTTGCTAATGGAAGAAGAAGAAAATAAGAAAAGCAATAATCAACAATCTTCTCAATGGACTTCTTCTCTTTCCAAGGAAAAAGGAATGTTCAAAAAGATAAAAAGTATATAAGTTCTGTACAGAGTACTTTCTTCTAGGCTATATACAAAAATAGGTCAACCAATCTCCTCTTTTTCCAATGTTGGACGTAATTGCCCTTGTTTAGGCGTTTTGTCACTTGCGCGGACGCTGATGGTTCGCCGGTTGCATTCCGTGAATCGCTGTCCATCATCTGCTTCACATCCAGTGATTCTCCAGGACCATTCAGCAACGCCTTTAGTGGTTCACCGGCCTTCATCCACGATCCGCCGATTCATTTACTCCTTGGTCCAGAAAGTGAAGGCATCGATAGGCGATTTGACCAGTGAGTTGCCGATTAATGTCTGTGGCTACCGGTTGCACATTGTCCTCAAGTTAGTGATCATCGGCGTTTAAGCAGTGTTTCTTTGGTGTCCTCCGATGTAGCACCATTTTTCACCTAATTTCATCCTTTTTACTCCACTTCTTGCTCTTTCTCTTCAACTCAGATACCTACACATAAAAAGGCAAAAAAGGCATAAAATTCATCTAAATGACTTGAAAAATAAGATAAAGCTCATTCTCAAGAGCCTAATGAGTTGGTAAATTACCAACTCATCAGTATGTTGAGGAGGAACTAAAACACACATATACTGAGTAATAGTAAGCTGACTGTAATACTACAAAAATAGACTAAAATTTGAAGATCTAGACTAGACTAAGAATCATGACTGTACTAGACTGAACTTTACTATGGGAGAAACTATAATCGACATGTAACCACGTGAGCTAAATATGGAGTCTGATGTATAACCCCCATTGAAGAAGGCCCATTGTACCTTGCCAAGGTATAGTGGTTGAAATAAGTGATCATTGTCTGGGGCCCATTCGGGCTAATAACCTACGGTGGCAATGTCCTTCTGGGAACCTGGGTGCATTGAACCCCGACATTCTCGGTGCTAAGTACTACTCCCACTGCAAACCTAGTTATGTCTAACTGGCTGACAGCTCGAAACTGAAGTCCTGGGACTAAATCAAAACTACTTATCTCAAGTGTTCTGAGAGTCTAAGGACCTGAAAGAAACTATGTTCTAAGACTTGTCAGTGTTGCTTTATCAAAAAGCGTCGTAACAGTCTAAAGAACGACTAACAAGATGATAAACTAATACTACTGAGTTTCTCAAAAAGACTGATAAAAGTCAAACTGATCAGCTGACATTTCTGGAGGATACTAAGTATACTGAGTACTGACTGAAATTCTGAGATTAAACATACTAAAGCATTAAATTTTCCATGCATCTATACTAACATTCATAATTCGAGCAAAAATATCATGACAATATAGCATTCATATCTGAGTTCTAAATCATGCAAGTTTCATTACAAGAGAGAGAATGAAAGATTAAGACTAGGAACAACATAATGTATAATTGAAGTAAAACATAAAGTTAGCTAGTAGTAGTCATGTACACTTAAAGAATCATCAAGATTAAGAAATTTTTAGGTTGACTGGGTAACCCTAGGTCTTGATTTCTAAAATTTATTAAGATCTGGAGATTTTTGGGACAGAAAGGGTGAAAGGAAACTCTTTTTTAAGTCTCACATACCTGAAGAAGAAGGTTCCTAGGAAGATGCCTTGAATTTTTGAACTAGGGGAGGAGAGATCTTGAGCTCTAACGTTCTGTTCTTGATAGAAAAGTGAGAAAGTGAGGGAGGAAGATTGACTGACTCCCTTTAATCCCTGACATTCACCCCAAACAATGTACTTTAGGAGTTAGGATCTTAGGGTTTTATAAAAATTCCCTTGGAAACTGTTATAAAAATTTCTGCCCGTCAGGTGGTACGACTCAACCTACGAGTCGTACCAGGATTATACAATCCATTTGGACGTCCATGTTTAGGGGCTTGCTCAACACCATTCTCTGAAGTTTTCCATGGAAGTCTACCACGATCCATGAGATCTTGCTACGGGTCTTACTACAATTTGTAGCTTCTCAAAGCCTTTTGAACATGTCTTTGAAATTCAAATCATGACTAGATGGTACGACCCATACCCACCTACTACGAGTCATTCTCAGAATTTGTGACCTCTTCTCTGAACTTTTCCATGACTTGTCAGTTCGATCCGTACCATGGTTGTATGAATCGTGACATATAGTCATAGTTTCTCCTAGTCACCCATACAGTTTTCCTTGACCCTTCTGTTACGAGTCCTGGTACGACTCGTACCACTGTCCTANATAACTCGTACTGAGGCATTTTTCCTAATTTTCTACATGGTCACATTTTAAGTCTAAAGGCTAGTCCTAGGGATTTTTAGGGTGTTACAATAACTTCACAGCCCACCAATTTATCTCCTCAGTTATAATTACTCTCAAGTTTAATGGGAATCCAGACATCAGGCTGACCACCTGTACTTCTCTGTCTTTGGCCAAAGTATTATCTCCTCTTGTAGACAATAGTCAGAGTTGTACCACTACCTACCCAATGTTTGCTGCAAATGTCAGCGTAGACTTGACTATTCTCATCTTGCTATTAGCTAACCAAGAGGGCTGACTATCTGTTAATACCTGTGCTAACCACCGATGTTGCTGATGTCGCTCTCTCATTCAGTAGTCAAATTCTGCAGTGCTTACTAGTGGCGTAAAGTTTTGCCCATAGAGCATTGTAGTGATGGTATCTTATGAGATATCTACCATTTCCCCATGAACTGGTATACGGGTCTGCATGTGTATTTGTGTCAGTTTATGCCCCTTCTTTCACATACCCTCTAGAGTCGCAATGTAGTTTAGATAGAATTCACGAACCATTATGGCGTAATAATAGCCTGGTGCTTCACTCATCCATCCCAGGCCATAGAACTTGTACTTGGCCTCAACCTCTGGATACTCGGGAAACTCTGAGTCGATGATTCGTACTTCCTCAACAAGGCTGCATTTGAGGTGTCCTCTTGCTGTGGTGGTGAGACCTTTCTAGAAGTGCTTTTCAGACCCTTTTACATTCAATGTAGACTATCCCTAAATCCTGGAATTTTACCCTTTAGAACATCTCCCTTCATTGGCTCAGAGTCCCTCGTCAGACTGTTGGTGGCCTCAATGCCACTCCTTTCATTTGATTCAGAATCATTACCACTTGAACTATATCCATCCACTAAAGAATCATCTCCCTCATCAAACTGGGGATTTGAAGCTTATTTTCTAGCGACAGATCTAGTTTGGTAACCCGGGGATCGTTCCTCAGTTCCAAATTCCTGTATTTTTCCCTTGGAGTCTATGTTTTTATCTTAGAGGTGATGTGCAGTTTTAGTTCTATCAATCCTCCTTCTTGCACCACCTCTGGTAGATTGAAATTTAGGTGTCATGGTTACCTGTAATAGTCGAACCATTAGTGTCAAAGTTAATCTAAGAAAACATGTCAAAATAGTGTGATTAACTGAAAGCGGGACATATGTGACGGAGTGGGTGATAGGCCATCACATAGGTAACAGTCCTTCATTTCCTCTGTCAGACATATCCAGTGTTTGCATAATTTCACAAGTCAATGATGGTGCAAGAGGATGATCCGTCATAATGGTGACAGCCCATCGCTAACTCCGTCACTCTAAATCAGCAGACACCCCCATTAAAACCCACAAGTGACGATGCTTCATCACCTCCTCCATCACATGCAATTCTTGCTTAGTTCAGTGTTGACGACACTAATTTTGGCCTATCGGACAAGTGACGCTCCATAAGTTATATCATAAATCCACCATTTTGTGCACAACAATGGTGGATACTCAGACTTTTCCATACCATATATCCCCATACCAAAACAATAATTAAGAACAACAGAAAATTTAACTATTTCCCTTATGAATGTAATCACTCAATCCATCATAGGGCATAGCCATTTTACACAGATATAGATTTCCATCCTACCACATCAACATGACACATATTCAACATGAGACTCCTAGGATTACAAAATTATTACAGATAGTAAACATGACTGATCAATCAAATAGGCTATATTTAGCCATACTCACATCCCTAACTACTACTTACCCCACACACTGTGAACAAGAATGAAAGTGTACAACATATCTCTGAATGTTGGGCAAGATAATTACACAGTCATACAGTGTTCTAATCACTCCTATTCACTCGACACCAATAAGTTGAGTAACTGTCGCGCGGGGAATGGAAGAGATTAGAGAACAAAGCAGATGTCAGGTTTGATCGTGGGTATTGTAGTTAAAGTTTTGTAGAAGTAGGAGAAGAGAAAGAAAATAAACTTAAATAAGGAAAATTTTAAAACGGTAGAGGTAAATAGAAAGGAAATTGGGTCGGATCTGGGTTAGAAGGGTTTGGTTAGATCGGATAGGGCTTTTTTAAGATGGTACTTACCTGATTAGATGACGGTGCAAGTGACGGTCTGTCAGATAGAAGATGTTCCATTAACTCGCTCGTCGAGCTAATACCACTCATGCTTTTAGTTCCCCACAATTCATGGAGGTGTTGAGGGTCCATCACAAAGATGACCTCCCGTCATCTATACCGTTTCTCTTGTCCAGATTCCATGTTCTTATGACCACTTCTGATGACACAACTGATGACTCGTCAGACGTCTAACGGCTCGTCAACTCAAGCATCGTGCTTTCATCTTGATAGTCCCGAGTGACAGTCCGCTAACTCTCTGACGGCCCGTCAATTATGGTCGTCGCCTGCTTTAGGAAGACCTGTACTTGCATACTTAACACCCCTTTCAAACAAGTACAATATTAAATCAAACAAGTGTTGCATTCAACATATAATATTCTTGAGTTGCCTTCCAAATAGCGCCTGATTTAACGTCGCGACACGATTTGGATACCTTGATTACTTAGACTTCATCAAGGTACACCAACTATAACACCTTTACCTCACTGGTACTCCATAGAACTGCTTCACACGTTTGTCATAACCCGAACGGAGGCCCGAATGGTAGACAGGGGACAAGGGACCCTGAGAGACCCCAAGTCGACCCGTGGCATAAGCATACAACTAACTCATTTGATAAACTGAAGAAAGCATAATTATAAACTCAGCGGAATTCTCATACAACGGCATATCAGAATAATATTCGAAGCTAGACATATATAAGCCTGAAAGCCTCTAATCTGGACAAGTTGATGGGACAAGTCACCAACTAATTCAGCAATACTAAAACTGGAAATACATAAAGGAAAATGATAGTCTAGTCCTCGAAGGATGAGGACTCACAAATCCAAGTAGATACTAACTTCGGAAAGCTGTCTAAGAACGGAGTTGAACCTGAGAACCGGGTCCTGGATCATGAAACGATGCAGCATAGAAAGTATACGGTCAGTACGTGGAATGTACTGAGTATGCAAGGTAAGTAAAACCACTTAAGTAAAATAAATCATTTAAAACATTTCATGAATATCATACTCTTTCAACATGAGAGGAAGGGCATACATGCATTCTTTCTGAAATCATAATCTCATCATAACATGTCCATGCATAGCTTTATAACATTATGACTGATTCGAATGACTCAAAGTTGGAACATAACATTTATATTGAAAAGCTTAACTGTTACACCCCGTAAGTTCTTGACACTTAGTTGACCTATTTACATGTTGGTTAAGAGTTTTAGAATGTCATACGTGCTAGAAAAGGGCCCGGGGAAAGACCGGACAAGCGCCAAGTCAAAGCGTCGCAAGGCAAATGCGACTTAAAGGCCGCAAGTATATAAGGATCCCACATCATTTTAAATCATTTTACCTTCATATAATTTCCAGTAAACGAACAGAAATAGAGGGGAACGAAGGGTTTGATTAAATTTCCTTTCATTTACGCCGTCAAACGTAGTCCCAAACTCAAATTAACTTCGGGTAGTGAAGTATAAAGCTGCAGGGAGCATTCCTGCGGAGTTAGTTTCGCGAAATTCGGCCGGAGAATCATCGTCACGCCGAGCCAAGGTAAGTGGAATTGCTCCAAACTAGTGTTAATATACTCTCAATATTAAAGTGAGTATTTCTCCCTTCTAGACTTACGAGAAATAGCGAGTTTTCGGCCGTTCTTCGATAAGTCGAAAAATAGGCAATAGGTATATCCATAAGTATGGTTTCTTTCCAAAATAATAGTAGAATTAATTATATTCTTTCGTGAATATGAATATAGTTGGGAGAAATATCTGAATACTAGTCGAGCTACGCCAGTTAATCAGAAAGTCAGCAGTTGAGGTATGTAAAGCCAGTTTCTTTCGGCAAGATAGTAGTTCTAGTATAGCAAAATAGTATAAATTTCAGTAGAGTGTTTCAGAAGTCGTATATTATATTCAGTATGAAATTTAGTAAGCATGTTAGAAATATAATACAGTGTTTATCATGAAATTCAGTAAAACAGTATAAGTCCCAGCAGAATATTCCAGAAATATTATTACAGATCCAGTATATATATTACATGTGCCTATTGCTATCTGTGGAGACATGATTGTTCTGTGTTGGGCACCCTTAGAGCTTCCTTGACTGCCCCAGGGTTAATAGTTGTGTCGACTCGCCCGCCAGAGGGTGAGGATACGTCACTCTACGGAGTGGCATACCGTCCGCCAGCGGATGAAGATAGGATGCAGATTCCCATTAGCAGGTTGAACAGCACTATACCACACCCCCTGTCGAGTGCTTGCGCCCGGGGTGCAGATTTCAGATTTCAGATAATAGATTTCAGATTTCAGATTTCAGGAGTCCTCCGGACTCAGATGCAGCTATAGTCAGGGGCCCAGTGAGCCCAAGTTGCATACCCAGGGGGCCGGCAGGATGCTCGTAGTTACTAGGTGGATGGTATGACCTGGGTAGGGGTATATAGATTGTGTGTTGGTTGGTACCTTACGACTTATGGGGGCTGGTAAGGTTCTCGTATGCTATGTTGTGTTAGTTATTAATAGATAGAATGTAGACCTCCATGTTATCAGGTATGACTCTTACTCTCTTCAGTAAAGTTACGCTCTTTTCAGTC